>CM055280.1:31003458-31262426 GCA_029237695.1 Conchocele bisecta
CCCTGTGACAAATCCACGTTGGTGCCACTCCCGCTAAGCCCAGGGTCAAGGTCACATACTTGGTGCATTCAAAACCTTAACGCTCGGGTAAATGGCTTATAATTTCCTTGCTCGGATCTGCTTCACATTTCACACGTGCATTGCTCCAATGCTCCTCTACCACCCTGTGACAAATCCTTGGACCCACGCAGGGGGTATTCAGTAAGCCTGGCTTACTTACTAACAAATCTAGTTGAAGCAATATTTATTACAATATACATTCTACAGAACGAGAAAACTGTATAACTTCTTCTCCTAGGATTAAAATAATTATATTAATTATACATTACATGTACATGGTGTAGGAAACATAGTTGAATGTGCACCAATACAGTTAAATTTGTGTTTGAGCTAATGATCTATGTGTACATGTACATGTATTAAGAAAAATACACTCACTCGTGAACGATTTCACTCATTCTTACTCTCACATTGAGGCAAAAGGGCTGTGGTTTAGCGAAAGACTATTTGAAAAATATATGACATACACACTGGTAATTAACTTTAAATGGATTGTATTTGTGTCCAGTATACATATGCAGCTCATTGGGGCCGTTTCACTCAACTTTGTACGATTAAAATGTTTGTAAGTGCAAAATTATGATAGTCTGTAAAGATTATTAGAATCGAGCTGAAACACAAATGTGTAAATTATACCTGTGCATGCATTGTTATAAATAATATATTGTATTATTGTTCTCAGCTTAATCAGTCATCTACGACCGTTGATTAGCGATTAAAGGCATTGCGCCTGAGATACATACAGTATTGTTCCATTGATGAAACAGATTAGTAAAAATATAATTTAATCACAGATTTGTTATTTATTTCTGAACCCAATTTTACCTCGGAATTAATTTCCTGAAAAATGTTCATTATAAAAAAATGTTGATAATATTCGTACTGCAAAAATACTTGAGTTGTGATTGCTACATTTCTAGTCTTTCTGCTTTAGCTATTATTAATTATTTAATGTACCGTATTTAAATTACTACACCTGGTGTATAGCTTTTATACCAATTTCTATAGTTGGAATATTATTTCCATTTCTCAACTAATAAATCACAGTGTATTATAGTACATATACATTGTATACTATTTACCAGAATATAAATTCCTTGAAATTTGATGAAATAAAAAAACACCATTCAAAAAGATATTGTACACAGTATTGACTGTGACATAATCTGAGACACAGTCACTTTAACTCTTTGCATGCTAGCGGCGAAAATATCCGTCAAACGAATTAGGAGTATATGTTTTATTTCTCTCTGTAAATATGTCTTCAAATTTCATTAGAATTGTGTCCTCCGGACACAATTCTAATGAAATTTCAAGACATATTCATGACATTTATAAGGAGAAATAAAAGAAAATATAAGAATTGTCATCTGCTATTTTTGAACTATTTATAGCCCACAAATTTCCCAGCATGCAAAGAGTTAATGAATGTGGCTGTCAATGGAGAAATGGGGCTTATGGGTTTTTGCAACCTCCCAGACGAAATGACGACCATGGTCACCACGTTTTTTGACGGTCGACCACGTATTATCATGGTCGACCATCAAATACTCAAATACCATGAAAAAAACATGGTCAGGCAGAGCTCCAGATAACAGGCCCGTAGCCAGGGGGGGTCGGAGCGGTCGGACGACCCCCCCCACCCAGCCTCGAGGTCCACTTTTTTAGACCCCCCTAGATACATCAGGCCCCTTGGGCCTTCGAAACGACCCCCCCTTCAAACAGGTCTGGCTACGGGCCTGGATAAGCTTTGTGTCTAAAGCGTTCTATACCCCCTGATTTCAAAATCATGCGTATTTTACTTTTACACATGGGTTATTAATTTTTTTTCATTGCTTTTTGGGGAACAAAATGATAAAAAATAACATTTAAACATTCACTTAATTGAGCTGCAGCTTTTTGCAGCTCAACTAAGTGAAGTTTCAACTTTATGACAGTATTTTCACTACTCAATTTGAAAATCAATGCGTATTTTCACATTGCTGTGCGTATTTTGTACTCTCTCTTTTGATAATCAATGCGTATTTAGCTGAAATAATTGCATAAAATACGCCAATACGCACCTTATCTGGAGCTCTGGTCAGGAGCATGGTCAACTATGGTAAACCATGGTCAGGAACGATGGTCACCAGTTTGACCATGGTAGACCATGGCCAACCCTTTTTCGACCACTGTTGCAGAGCTCCAGTTAAGGTGCGTAATTTGACCAACTTGGGGTGAAATTTTGTTATTTCTTCATCAAAAATGGCAAGTTGGGAGTGCTTTAGAATCGTCTCATTGAGACGATTCTAAAGTAAAGCACTCCCTACTTGCCATTTTTGATGGAGAAATAAGAAATTTACCTCCAAATTACGCACCTTAACTGGAGCTCTGCTGTTGACCGTGGTCAAAAATCATCACACCATGGTTGACCATGGTCTACAATGGTAAAACATTTTTCAGCCACGGTTGACCATGGTCAAAAGATCATCACACCATGGTTAACCATCGTCGACCGTGGTCAAGACAGCACTTTAATCATCCCCCTATGGTAGAACATTGTCAAAATGTTTGCAAATCACGGTTATGCATCAGTCAATGTGAATCCCAGACAAAATGATAATCATGGGGCTTTTACCGGGGCTTTCACGAGCCATGTTGCCTTGCACTGTCGGGCTACTACCGGGGCTTTTAATGGTTGATAAAAAAAATGAGCCAGTACTTGAACTGTTCAAGAACACCGTTTAAGAACAGTTCTTGAATTTTTTAAGAGCTAGTAAGGTTCTTAAATAGTTTTTAAAATGTTCAGGAACATTTTAAGAGCAGTTCTTGAACTTAATTAAATGTTCTTAAAATGTTCTACTAGTGTTCCTGAAATTACTTCAAGAACAATTTAAGAACATTTCAACCGTGGTCAGATTTTTTACCAAAAACCGTGGTGCTATTTAACAAAACATTGTCTACAAAAAAGACTACCATGGTTGACCATGGTCGTACGAGGTTCATTATATACCCCCCCCCCACCCCCCCGCAACAAAGTTGTGGGGGTGTATACTGGAGTCAGCTTGTGCATCCTTTTCGCCTGGGCTGAGTGTACTGTTTCATCACTGAAACACCCGTCATGCTAATTCTGACGAGCAATATTGCTTGTTAGAAACCATGTACCTGTAGGTGGTACATTGATGGCAAGGCGACCAGTGCAAAACCAGACCATGGGGCCGTTTCACTAAACTTCTTACGACAAATGTTTGTAAGTGCAAACTAATATGATAGTCTGTAAATCACATTAACCCTTAGACGCTATCTTATTTTTTTTTTGTCTGCTGTTTATTTTCTATTTTCCATTTTTATCAACAAAAACATGCTTTTGACAGCACTTTAGAATAATTTACACCAAACCATGTTTTTTATTGAGAAATAAGTCAAGATATAAAAGCAACAACAGACGACAATTGTTGTGAGTAGCGGTTTAAGGGTTAAAATGTTTTCTTGTAAACAATTATTGGATTTACATTTATTGAGCATAGGCTGATGCAGCCTATGCTCAATAAATGTAAATCCATCAATTGAAATTCCCAGACGATCCTAAATTTTCACTTACGAACATTTTAGTCATACGAAGTTTAGTGAAATTTATCCCGTCAACACAGTACGTACATGTATGTACCGTGAAACACAGTGCCGTGAAACATTTTTGATATCCAGTCAATATTATTTTTGCATTTTACAGCCATTTGTAGGTGTTGACGGGATAAATAGAATAGTAGGTTAGCGCCGTGAATGGGAAAAAATATCTGGCGCGGCACGGAAACGGGATGTGCTCGGCAGAACCTCGCCCATCCCGTTTCCTGAGCCTTGCCAGATATTTTTTTCCCATTCACGGCACTAACCTACTATTCTCTATTTAAGGCCCCTGAATCGGATCTGAATCTACACCGTTCGCAAAACCCACACCGGTTAGCCCCATTTCTCCAGTCACAGCCACATTTAATTTACAGAATGGTTTGCAGAATATCTGACGATATACAGTACAACCTCTCTACAACAGCCACCCATGGGAAGACGCAAAACTGGATGTTGTAGAGAGGTGGCTGTTGTAGGGAGGTTAATGCTGAATTAAATTTTGCTGTTAATTTATTCTCTTCGATAATTCTAATCAAAAACATGCTTTGGCAGAATTTTAGAAAATGATTCTAAAATGCTGTCAAAAACTGTTTTTGTCTCGCCCGCGAAGCGGAAAGCGAGACATAGGTTTTGCTTTTCCGGAGTCGGCGGCGTCATGATCATTCAATGTTAAGTTTTCGTGTTACGGTCATTACTTCAACACCTTATCAGCTACAGTCATCAAACTTTATACATACGTTTACTATGATATGTACATGAATATAGGACTATTAAACAAAATTTGGCGCTCCCCAGGCTCTTCAGAGTCAAACTCTATTTGTTAATACATTCTATGTTAAGTTTTCGTGTTACGTTTCGTGTTACGGTCATTACTTCAACACCTTGTCAGCTACAGTCATCAAACTTTATACATACCTTTACTATGATATGTACATGAATATAGGACTATTAAAAAAAAATTGGCGGGGTCAAGGTCAAACTATTTGTTAATACTTTCAATGTTAAGTTTTTGTGTTACGATCATTACTTCAACACCTTATCAGCTACAGTCATCAAACTTTATACATCGCTTTACTATGATATGTAGATGAATATACGATTATTAAATATTTTTTTCTCCGGCCCCAGGGTGAAGGTCAAGGCGGAACAAGGCGAGACATTTGATTCCGTGGAATTTCTTGTTATTGAGAAAGACAGCAACAGCAAACGACAATTTTCATGCTCAGCTGAGGTTAGATACAGAGGAAATCATCTATTTGGGACATAAAATAGTGGCTGTTATAGAGAGGGTGTTGTTGTAGAGAGGTGGCCGTTCGGGGAGGTACCGACTGTACATATATAAACAATCACTTTCTCAGCAGAGATGTGATAGTGTTGGTGTAATGACAGTTGATAAAAGTAGGTAAATATAGGTCAGTGACCCACGTCTTCATGTTAAATAAACACAAACCGGTTCATGTATAAAATTGAATAATTCATTGTTTGACAATATGTTGAACTTGGCTGAAGGCCTATAGTTTTGAGACAAACATAAGGCTATCATCATATTTGCAAAAATAAGGCACAATGCAGGAAATAATAACATAACCATATTTACTCTATATTGAAAGACCACCTCCTCTCTAATATTACACAATTAAGTACACATTTGACAAAAGTAATAGTAACACCTTTAAAGAATAGTAAAAAGCAAAGGTATTTAGTTAGATTTATTATTACAACACAATAATATAACACCTACACAACAGGATCAGAAAGCATTCTAGCTTACAAGCTTATATAAATTCCTTGTCTGTTTGGAAAAATACATTTGCGTTATCTATTATCTTAAAGGTACATGCCCACTCCGAGTAGGGCAATTACTATTTATTCTCTGTATTTATTCTCTGTATTTATTCTCTGTATTTATTTGTGCAATTATTATAGGAATGAATGGCCTTTTTGTGGAATTTATCGGGGTATAAACTTGGAAAAGTCGCGGGAATACTGGACGAAGGCCGGAAGGCCTCGTCCAGTATTCCCGCGACTTTTCCAAGTTTATATCCCCGATAAATTCCACAAAAAGGCCATTCATTCCTCATAATTCCAGCATTTGAATTAAATTCATCAAGAAAATGTGTTTATTTTCCGTTTTCTTAAGAATTATTTTATCTGCGCCTGACGGTTACGGAAAGTAGTTCGGCGTGGGAGTTTACTGGGATATAAATTTTGGACAGAGACTTGCTATGGACCAATCAAATGTTAGGGAATTGTGTAAATATTTTTGTGCTGGAATTATCATACTTTATAATATATCTGTCGAAAATATTATTTTTTCAGGTGACACATTTAATTAGTATAAAAATAAAAAAATATCGTGCCTCATTTGCATATGAAAATACAATGTAGCCTGATATCACCGCTAGTCACTATCAGTAAAATAAATATTACTAAATCATAAATGATTATACATGTACCTGTATGATAGCGTGCAGTTTAATTGTAATTTAAAGAACTGGCGGAATAGTGACGCAATTATACATTATTTAATTCCTATAAAGAACATGTAAATTGTGCCTTAACTGAGTGGGCATGTACCTTTAAAGTAACAGCTATGTTCACTTTGAATATTGCTGTAACACACCTACACATTTGGACAATCTCTTCCGAAACAAATTAGAAATTAATTAATGTCTCGATACGTCTGTATGGTTGTTTTCTTTTGTAGGGGTTTTCCAAAACAAATGGTGTCTCAATGCAAAAAGGGCCCATATCGTGAAATTGTCCCCTTGGATCTCAGAGACCTACATGTACATGTCATGTAGGCACACCCATGGTCTTTAATAGCCTGCAATATTCAAGGGTCAACATGACTGATCAAGGCCAAAGTTCATTGTAAAATACAAAACATAGCAGGCTTAGCAATTGTTTTATATCCAGTGCTCCAGATAAGCTGCGTTTTTGCTTAAATACCCATTAAAATTGCCAAAAATCCAGTTGAAATCAGAAGTAGCGAGTATCAAAATGCCATAACTAATTTGTGGTACCTTTATCATGCTGCAGAAAACGATGAACAGACCATAAATATAGCATATTTTTATTATTTTCCATTAAAACACATCTTGGTATTTCATTAGAATTATCTCCAAGGAGATAATTCTAATGAAATGCCAAGACATGTTTTCATTTCGAAGCAAAGTATTCAATAATTGCTTTCTTTTGATGTGTGATTTTATTTTACCCAATTAAAATTCTGAAATACCCAATTGCTTCAGAAATGATGGACTGTGACAATACTCAATTACTAATTCCTTATCTGGAGCCCTGTATATCAGACACGCTATTTTGCTATTTTGTACCTTGGGACATCTACTTAATTTCATTAAATACGTTTACAAAATTTACAATATTTTTTCATAAATAAAGTAAAAAGTTGACAAAATTTTCAGAGTACATGTTCTCTGGAAATGATGTCAACTTTTGATGCTATTTACGGAAATTGTAAATTTTGTAAACATATTTCATGAAATTGTATACCCATCCAAAGCGAAATTTGCATGTACGAAAGAATCCCACACAGAATCGGAGGCCGTCCGGCGTGGATTATCGGTCATATTTGGCCGATAGCTGATCGCCAGCTCAAACTAATGATGTCCACCATGACCATATACATTAGAAACTCCAACTATACAAAGTTTGTCCAATTGTGATCGTTCACCGATCTAAAAAACACTTTTTTGTCTAATTTCGTTCATTATCGGTATACAAAATGCGAATAACTGAATAAATGCTGGAAACAGCGATTTGAAGTGAGTATATTCACACACCTAATACCTTTATCGATTGCCAGAGACACAAGTCATTCGTTTACTCGATGTTTATTGTGTTTGTGCGAGCCGGAAAAGATAGGGGCTCTTTCTATAATAGCCATATTTATACTCACCTTTATAAATAGAATATGGTACTGTACGAGACCAAGTGGGTGTGGTAATGGGATTTTTTTAATACACATTTTTTTGGTGTCATAGGTCCGAGTCTTCCACCTGTGTGTTCAAGGGGCAAATCTGTCCCAATATGTCACAATTGAAAACCCAGGGCACAATGCTGCTAAATGATACTCTCCCAGGGCTCCAGATAAGGAATTAGTAATTGAGTATTGTCGCTCCATCATTTCTGAAGCAATTGGGAACTTCAAAATTTTACGGTAATTACATGTAAAATAGAATCACATTACTGTTTACACATAAGCAGACCGCACTTATTCAATAGTTTGCTTCTAAATGAAAACACATCTTGGTATTTCATTAGAATTGTCTCCTTGGAGACAATTCTAATGAAATACCAAGATGTTTTTTCATGGAAAAATAAGACAATATGCTATATTTGTGGTCTGCATGTTTATTGTTTACTGCAGCTTGATAAAGGTACCACAAAATTTGGGTATTTACGCAAATACGCACCTTATCTGGAGCTCTGCTCTCCTGTGACAATGGGCCATTAAGCTCCATTTCATTCTAAAGGTTCGGTTTTATCAGCGGGTGGCCAATTCACTCGATCAACACGTGGGCTGTACCCGTCACCATCCCTGGGTTATCTTTGTGTAGAGATAGTGACTGGCCTAGAGGGTGCTTAACCTCGATTATTCTGCATACCTTTGTTGACACCAGCGAACTGTATAGTGGTTGTGCCCGATAATCACTCTGGGCTCCAGATAAGGTGTGCAGTGCTCCAGATAAGCTGTGTATTTGCTTAAATACCCATTTAAATTTGCCAAAAACCCAATTGAAATCAGAAGTAGCGAGTATCAAAAATACAAATTTTGTGGTACGTTTATCATGCATGCTGCAGAAAACAATAAACAGACCACAAATATAGCATATTTTTCTTATTTTTTTTCTTATTTTCCATGAAAACACATCTTGTTATTTCATTAGAATTGTCTCCCAAGGAAACACTGTGATATTTGATGTTTAAATTTGTAAGATTTGTTTATCATTTGTTCCCTATTTAGTAATGAAGAAAATCAATAATCCATTCGTAAAAGTAAAATACGCAATGATTTTGTAATCAGGGGGTATAGTACGCTGTAGACATAAAGCTTATCTGGAGCTCTGATCACACTGTGTGGAGATCATTAATAATATATATACTGAAAGGATAAAGAAACGCAGGGTAACAATATACGTAATAATTATTTAAATGCTTGGCCTAAAATTATGAAAACCAGTCGGGTGACTATCTTGGTCACTGTGCACCCAAACCGGTGCCTAAAGTTACTCGGCCGTGTAATGCACCGTACCACATAGAGAAAGTGATAAAAAGCCAAAAACACGTGCAGCATGATGATGATAAGTTTGTCAAAACATTTTGTCATACCACTTGATACGCTTGAGGTATACCGTACACATCGTTTTCCGCTATTTACACTGAATTTATAGCTCTCACAATCATGGTACATCTGACGGAAGTTCAGAGGGGTCAGGCTATTTCATTGCTAATGCAAGGTCAAACGCAACAGCAGGTTGCTATGCAGTTCGGTGTGAATGTTTCCACCATAGAACGTCTTGTCCGTCGTCTGAGAGAGACCGGAAGGATTGCCGACCGACCGAGATCGGGACGCGTAACGTCGCGACGTCAAGACAGGGCTATTCGTCTCGCTCACCTACGTAATCGCCACGTTACTGCCACTGAAACCGCTATTAACACGGTAGGCAATCATAATCATAATTGCGCGAGGTTGGTCTGCGAGCACGTCGTCCCTACGTTGGTCTGCTTCTCACTCGTGCACGTCGCGCGCGTCGTATGGCTTGGTTGGCGGCACATGCTCCCAGACGATTTCCAATGAGGCAATGGAGACAAGTCTTTTTCACAGATGAGTCCCGGTTCACTCTTTTTCGTCCGGACGGTCGACGTCGTGTATACCGACGTCATGGGGAACGCTTCGCCGACTCTTGCGTTCTTGAGAGGGATCGGTTTGGGGGTGACTCAGTTATAGGGATGAAATCCTCCGCCCGGTAGTTGTTCCATTTGTGCAACAGCGTCAACTAATTTTCCAGCATGATAATGCCCGGCCCCATGTAGCCAAAGTTTGTCAAGACTTTCTCACTGACCATAACATTAACCCACTCGACTGGCCAGCGTAAAGTCCCGATTTGTCCCCAATCGAACATCTGTGGGACGAACTTGACAGGAGGATAAGGGGGTGTCGGAATACCCATTCTAATCTCGACCAACTAAGGACTGCATTGTTGGAAGAGTGGAACAATATCCCAATAAGAAGGATAAATGCACTGATGAATTCCATGCAAGAGAATCAGGGCTGTGACAGATGCGCGAGGGGGGCATACGAGATACTGACAAAACAGTGGATTTCACTGTGCGATATTGGGGGGTATCGTCAATTGTGATTCAATTACTAATGAATTATCGGTCAAAACCTAATGCAATGTTAGTAATGTGTGACTAAAGATGTTTTTTTAATACTCATATAAAATATTGTATATAACAGCAAACACATCACTTTAAATCACCTCAAATGTTTACCCTGCATTTCTTTATACTTTCAGTATATATGAGACGCACCATGTGCTGTTGTACTTTAAAGAACATGTGCGGTATCTCATGAAAAATATTTACAATATTTTCCGTAACTAAGGCTACAAAAAATTAATTTTTAGATTCCCATCCCCGCCCGCCCCTAGGGTTTTTATTTAAAAAAAAATAAATAAAAAATTTAAATTAAAAAACATTTAGTAAAATTTATTATACCACTCCCACAGCTTTTTATCTGAGTGCTTTACGATACAGCAACCCCGGAACGTGCCCCCTCGATATTAGCAATACTTCAATATGAACATGTTATTACAAGACACTATTGCACGCAACTGCGCCTTGCCGTTTAACACCTTGTTTTAGTATTGCCTGAAAATAAAAAATAAAAGTGTCACACCCGCCCCATTTTTCCCCAAAATTTGGATGAGAAGTTGACAAAATTCATGTTTCGAAGTCATTTACGGAAAATATCAGTTTCTGTAAATATATTTCATGTAATATGCACATGTTCTTAGGTACACAGGGATTCTGCTGGCGATCGCCACTTTCACAATTGGCGATAAAAATAAACAGTTGGCGATAAAAAATTACAATTTTTGAATTTTTTTTTTGATTTTTTTTTCTTTTTTGAAGTGGCGATTTTTTTATTTTTCCTGGGTACAAAATTACATGGCATGTCTCATATTAATAATCAAGATAATGTGTATACATGCAGTGGAACATCTCTAAACCGGACACTAAGGTCCTCAGGTCCCCAGGGTCTCTCATTTAGAGAGGTTCCAGGTCCACAGACATATATCAGCCCTGCGTATACGCAAGACGTGTCGTATACAGACACTATAACCAGCAAAGCTTCAGATAAGCTGCGTATTTGCTTAAATACCCAATTAAAGTTGCCAAAAACCCAATTGAAATCCGCTGTAGCGAGTATCAAAAAGCAATAACAATTTTGTGGTACCTTTATCATGCTGCAGAAAACAATAAACATACCACAAATATAGCATATTTTTCTTATTTTCCATGAAAATACATCTTGGTATTTCATTAGAATTGTCTCCAAAGAGACAATTCTAATGAAATGCCAAGACATGTTTTCATTTTTGAAGCAACCTATTCAATAATTGCTGTCCGTTGATGCGTTGATGTGTAAACGGTAGTGTGATTTTATTTTACCCAATTAAAATTTTGAAATACCCAATTGCTTTGGAAATGATGGAATGACACTATTCAATTACTAATTGCTTATCTGGAGCTCTGTAGCCGATTTCATCAAAATTGCAAAGTATACTTTTCTAGCAAAGTATACTTTGAGGGAGTAATCATTTATTTTTCCTGAAATGCATTATTTCAAATAGAACTAACAAATGCATGTATTTCATGATTAAAAGTATGCATAATTATTATACTGAATTTATTACATTATCACAGTTTTTAATGTAATAAATTCAGTATAATAAAAATTATTAAATTTATCCTAAAATTGAAAATTTCTCCCTCAAAGTATACTTTGCTAGAAAAGTATGCTTTGCAATGTTGGTGAAATAGGCTACTGAACCAATGATGAATGTGGCTGTGATTGGAGATGATGAGACTTATGTCATTTGTTACCAGTGTTACTAAGCTCCTGATCAGATTAGCACGCTCATGTAGCCTGATAGTGATCTATATTGCTTGTTAGAAGCAAGACAGGAATTTCTGTTGATGGAATGGTGAACAGTGCAGACCGTGATCAGACTGATCTGGATCTACACTGAACACATAAGCCCCATTTCTCCAGTCACTGCCACAACTAATGGTTATATTATACCATGCAGCACTGGAGTAACATGTCGGAGTAAGATGTTCTATATTCGTCAAAGGTCCTGATCATACTGATCTGGATCTTGCCCATTATAAAAGTAGTAAGAGTATTACTGATCCTACTGCTTTTGGGAGGGAGTCATGAGTGGTGTGGTGAGAACCTGGCATCAGATCAAGATTATTCTGATTTCAGTGTTGAATATATAGTATTTTTATTGTAAATATTCAGTTCTGATTTAGTTAACTTCCCCATTTGTACATGTACTTGAACATGTTTTTTGTACATGTACATGTACAGGTAATATATGGGATTTAGTACTAAGCCCATTGACCCGGCCTTAAATGACCTTAGCTGTTGATAGGCAACCCCAACAAACAAACCTATCTGGATCTACACTGGTGGCAAAACCAATAAGCCCCATTTATCCAGTCACAGCCACAAATAATGGTTGTATTAAACCAGCACTCCAGTAACATGAGCAAAATGCTCTACTTAATTCTAACGTCTTCCTTATAGAGATCTACAGTGCTTCTAGTTCGGAGATTAAATTGCAAAATCGCAGGATTATTGGGATGTGAGTTTATTGTATGTCTGAAGCTGAGATCTAAACTAGCGACCATTTATCTGTTTAACCCTCTCAACACCACAGGCCTGTATAGTGGTATTGGCAAACAGTGTAGATCCAGATGAGCCGGCTCGTGACAAGCCGTCTCATCAGGATCTGCACTTTTTGCAAGTAATTTCATTTTTTGACCATTGGATTGGTTGCAAAATTAACATATCAAATTCCATTCCAGTTACTTAGGGATGAAAGGGTTGAACGTACAGTCTACGTGTATTTTGAGCGGACGGTGTTGCGGGCCGTGTGTGATATCCTGCCTGATCTTTATCACATAGTCGTGTCTGTTTTAGAGAGGTCGTACTGTAATTAAGGTTCAACACAAGAACATGTGACATGTTGGCGTTGGCGTGCTTTGCAATCATGAAAAGAGAAAATATCATCAATGATCAGATGATAAAGAACTGTGATCGAAACGTATCGAACATTAATTAAGCATTCCAGTTTTCTGGGTTTCTTGTTTGATGAGATTCCACCGTTTTGACATGTGGTGAAACTATATAGGTGTCCGTGACCTGTACTATATCAGGGCTCCAGATAAGGAATTAGTAATTGAGTCACTCCATCATTTCTGAAGCAATTGGGTATTTCAAAATTTTAATTGTGTAAAATAGAATCACACTACTGTTTACACATCATCAGATGCACTTATTGAATAGTTTGCGTCTAAATGAAAACACATCTTGGTATTTCATTAGAATTGTTTCCTTGGAGACAATTCTAATGAAATACCATGATGTGTTTTCATGGAAAAATAAGAAAATATGCTATATTTGTGGTCTGTTTATTGTATTCTGTAGCATGATAAAGATATCACAAATTTTTCATTGCTTTTTGATACTCACTACTTCTGATTTCAATTGTGTTTTTGGCAATTTTAATTGGGTATTTACGCAAATACGCACCTTATCTGGAGCGTGCTATAGTATTTCTACAGTCGGGTCTGTATGTATGTAGGCCATGTATAACCACCGGCAGGGATTCCGCGGGGGGAAAACAAAAATTGCCACTTCAAAAGATTTTTTTTTTTTTGATTTTTTATCGCCAATTGTTTATTTTTATCGCCAATTGCGAATGTGGCGATCGCCAGCGGAATCCCGGCATGGGAATTATGCTCCAGTCACCATCTAATCAGTCAATCAATCAGTCGATCAATCAATCAAATCCAGTGTTCTGCCATACAGCCTGTATGTATGTATGTAGATAAGACCATGGGAATTGTATGCAGTCTCTGCAGGCAACTCTGCATACTGGGAAACTTGTGGGCTATAAATAGCAGAGCTCCAGATAAGGTGCGTATTTGCGTAAATACCCAATTAAAATTACCAAAATCCCAATTGAAATCAGAAGTGGTGAGTATCAAAAAGCAATGAAAACTTTGTGGTATCTTTATCATGCTACAGAAAACAATAAACAGACCACAAATATAGCATATTTTCTTATTTTTCCATGAAAACACATCTTGGTATTTCTTTAGAATTGTCTCCATGGAGACAATTCTAATGAAATACTAAGATGTGTTTTCATTTAGAAGCAAACTATTCAATAATTGCTGTCTGTTGATGTGTAAACAGTAGTGTGATTCTATTTTACACAATTATATAAAATTTTGAAATACCCAATTGCTTCAGAAATGATGGAGTGACAATACTTGATTACTAATTCCTTATCTGGAGCACTGAAATAGCTCAAAAATAGCAGACAACAATTTGTTATGTTTTCCTTTATTTCTCCATGATGTAAATATGTCTTTGAATTTCATTAGAATTGAGTCCGCAGAAGCAATTCTAATGACAATCTAAGACATATTTACAGCAAGAAAGTAGAAAACTACATGTACATGTACAATGTACTCTTATTTTGTTGGCTGTTATTTTCATTGCAATAAAGGTGCAAAAAGTGGAATCAGCTGATCTGGCTGGCTAATGGTTAAAGCCCTAATGTCTGTCTGCTATCACACTGTAACGTAACATGAAAAGTGAAAGTGAATGGGTTTAACGTCCGGCAACAACTAAGCAGGGATTCCACTGGCGATCACCACTTTCGCAATTGGCGATCAAAAAAACAATTGGCGATAAAAAAAAATTTTTTTTGTTTTTTTTTTTTTCGAAAATTGTAATTTTTTATCGCCAACTTTTATTTTTTTTGAAGTGGTGATTTTTTTTATTTTCCCCAGCAGAATCCCTGCTAAGGTCATATAGAGATGGTACCACAGTTCAAAGTCTCATCCGACAGACCAGTGCTGATGGAAAGCTATTACATGTAGATCAGGAGCGACATTTATTCCCCACGTTTATCGCAGTCAATAGAACAAAACACAACTCTATTGTGAGTTGATCAAATCAAATAATGCATTTGGTTGTTTTAGGTCATTTGTAAAAATACACAATACACGAAAAGCCATATATTAAAGACTCCAAGACATCATCGGGTGCCTTTAACCTTAGTACACCCCTAATAACTGGAATGGATTTTGATGTTAATTTTCCGATCAATCCAATCATCACAATATGATTTTCAGACTAGTCCATTTATGAAAATGGGGTGTATTTTTATGCCACCGGGTTTCGAAGAAACGGGTGGCATATAGTGTTTGGACCGTCCGTCCGTCCGTCCGTCCGGGCAGACATTCGGGCACTTATGTGGCTAGCCCCACAGGGTTATGGACTTGTTAAAGGATAGGGTTGGTTACAATTAGCCACCTAAAACATCGTTTTATGTGGCTAAAAATGGTTTTATGTGGCTAATATTTAACATGCGATAAGCCACATAGTTACCTGAAAGTAAAGACGTCCGTCCGTCCGTCCGTCCGTCCGTCCGTCCGTCCGTCCGTCCGTCCGTCCGTCAGTCAGTCAGTCAGTCTGAGACTCAGACATCGTCGGAGACAAAGTGCCTTAAATCATATTCACAGTGCCACCTGCTGGCCTGTGGGAATTTACAGGATAATATTATGTGGCTTCATATTCAATAAATGTATTGTGGCAGCAGAATGTTCTATCGGATAATCACCCGGATAGGTATAACACTTCCATGTGCACACACATTGTAGACGCGTTAACCCATTTTATGCAGAATTTTGATGCACAGATATCAAAATTTACTGACAATTTTTTCCTCCTTTATTTCTTGTCAAAAGTATTTGGTGTTACCACTCAGTTGAGACGGTTCAATTGAGTGGTACAACAAATACTTTCGGTGAGAAATGAAGAATAGTCTATTATTGTTTTTATGCCACCGGGTTTCGAAAAACGGGTGACATATAGTGTTTGGACCGTCCGTCCGCTTGTCCGTCCGTCCGTCTGTCCGTCTCTGTCCGTCCGTCACACTTTTCGGTTAACCAATTTGTCACAGTTTCTCAAATATGCTGCAGGTGGCATCCGCATTCGACAGACGCATTTCTTGTTCATTTTATATTTTCTTTATTTCT
The DNA here is from genome assembly GCA_029237695.1 of Conchocele bisecta. Lineage (NCBI taxonomy): Eukaryota > Metazoa > Mollusca > Bivalvia > Lucinida > Thyasiridae > Conchocele > Conchocele bisecta. Next base: position 31,019,500 of record CM055280.1, read on the forward strand.
CACTGAAAGTATATGGTGTTACCACTCAGTTGAACTGTCTCAACGAGATGGTTCTACTGAGTGGTAACAACATACACTTTCGGTGAGAAAAAGAAATAGAAAAATAATCAGGTTCTTCCGTGAGAAAAAAAATAGTAGATTAACCCTTACCAGGGATTCCGCTGGGGAAAATAAAAAAATCGCCTTCAAAAAAATAAAAGAAAAAAAATCCAAAAAAAAAAAGGAATGACCAATAGGATAAAAATAAACAATTGGCGATAAAAAAATACAATTTTCGAAAAAAAAGAGAAAAAAATCGCCAATTGTTTATTTTTATCGCCAATTGCGTAAGTGGCGATCGCCAGCGGAATCCCTGCCTTACAAAGTTGAATTAAATTTTATCGTCTGCCGATTATTTTGTATTATTATATATTTTGTATATTAAATATACAAAGCTAGCAGACGACAATATTCGCTTCTCACTTTTTAACCCTTACAATGCAGAATTAAAATTTTGTCGTCTGCTGTTTATTTTTTATTTCCCATTTTTCTTATCAAAAACATGTTTTGACAACGCTTTAGAATCATTTCCCATGAAAGTGCTTTCAAACCATGTTTTTATTGAGAAAGAAGATAAAATATCAAACAACAGCAGACGACTATTTACTTTTCCCGCATTCTAAGGGTTGAGTAAGCTTTAACCCTTTAAAACCGCTATACACAACAATTGTCGTCTGCTGTTGCTTTTATATCTTGCCTTATTTCTCAATAAAAACATGTTTTGACAGCACTTCGGAATCATTTCCAATGGAAATTATTCTAAAGTGTTGTCAAAGCATGTCGTAAGTTATTCTGTGTGCTGTCAAAGCATGTTTTTGATGATAAAAATGGAAAATATAAAATAAACAGCAGACGACAAAACAATTAAGATAGCGGTCTAAGGGTACAATGTATATGATGAAAAAAATTCTCAAATTGTCTGTGTAAAATGCAGGAAATTGTGTACAAATTGATTTGAATAACATTTGTAATGACAATGTCGTTGAACAGCTGTTCTGTAAATGTCAGACAGGTTTGCTGTCAATTTATATAATCCAGTGCTCCAGATAAGGTGCGTATTGGTGCATTTTACTTATTTAGCAGAATATCAAAAGTGTTTTAAGATTATTACTGATCCTACTGCTTTTGGGATGGGGCCAAGTGATTCTGGTGTGTCGAGGACCTGGCATCAGATCAGGATTATTCTGATTTCAGGGCTGAATATATAGTTTTTGTCGCGCCTGCTTTAGCAGAGGCGCGACTATAGTCGGCGCTTTTTCCGTCGTTTGTCCGCATCGTCGTCCGTTTTTTTTTGTAATGCAAATGCGTTAATTTAAAGTTATTGTTTTTTCACAATATCTCTTTAACCCCTTGCCAGACTTTGATAATATTCGCATCAATGTTTGTCTAGGGAGGATGCTTCATTACGTACACCCCCACTACCAAATTCTCAAGGTCAAGGTCATTAATTTACTTGTAATGTTCACGGTCAAATGCCTCGGCAGGCGCGATACCGCTTCCGTGGCGGAATTCTTGTTTTTTTATTGTAAATATTCAGTTCTGATTGTGGGATTTCCCCCCATTTGATTTTGTACTTGTGTACTTGTACAGGTAATATATGGGATTTAGTACTAAACCCATTGACCCGGCCTTAAATGACCTTAGCTGTTGATAGGCCGTTAAACCCCAACAAAATACTCACAGCAATGTGAAAATACGCATTGATTTTCAAATTGAGTAGTGAAAATACTGTAAATAAAGTTGAAAATTTACTTAGTTGAGCTGTAGTGTTTGCTTTTTGCAGCTCAAATAAGTGAATTTTTAAATTTGTTTTATTTTTTATCATTTGTTCCCAATTTAATAAGGAAGAAAATCAATAATACATTTGTAAAAGTTAATTACGCATTGAATTTGAAATATGGGGGTATAATACTCTTTAGATACAAAACTGATCTGGAGCACTGATAATCTATATTTGTGTATACCGGTACATGTATTACTAAGCCCTGCGTATATAACCAAGCTCCAGATAAGGTGTGTATTGGCGTATTTTACGCATTTATTTTAGCTGAATACACATTGAATTATTAAAAGTGAGAGTACAATACACACATATGCAGCAATGTAAAAATATGCATTGATTTTCAAATTGAGTAGTGAAAATACTGTCATAAAGTTGAAAATTCACTTAGTTGAGCTGCAAAAAGTAATTGCAGCTCAAATAAGTGAATGTTTAAATTTGTTATATTTTTTATCATTTGTTCCCTATTTAATTAGTAATAATTCCAGCACAAAAATATTTACACAATTCCCTAATATTTGATTGGTCCGTAGCAAGTCTCTGTCCAAAATTTATATCCCAGTAAACTCCTATGCCGAACTACTTTCCGTAACCGTGAGGCGCACGCAGTTAAAATAATTCTTAAGAAAACGGAAAATAAACACATTTTCTTGATGAATTTATTTAAAATGCTGGAATTAAAAGGAATGAATGACCTTTTTGTGGAATTTATCGGGAATATAAACTTGGAAAAGTCGCGGGAATACTGGACGAAGGCCGGCCGGCCTTCGTCCAGTATTCCCGCGACTTTTCCAAGTTTATACCCCGATAAATTCCACAAAAAGGCCATTCATTCCTATAATGAAGAAAATCAATAATACATATACATTTGTAAAAGTAAAATATGCAATGATTTTCAAATTAGGGGGTGTTTAGACACAAAGCTTATCTGGAGCACTGATATAAACAGGGATCAGTTTAGTGCATGAGAGTGAGATCCTCGGTCTGTTCCACGTTTGGCAGCCGGCAAACTTTTGGCCATTACACGCGTATTAAAGCTAAAAATATTTAAATGCAAGTACAGTGAAACCTCTCACTTTTGATCATTTATCTCCGGTGATAATCTCTGTTCATGATTACTTAGCACATAGCTATGGCTCAGATTGATGAAACGCCTGATTTACAGTGAAAGCTCTCTAAACCTGATACCCTGGGGACCTCCGATTTAAGAGGTTTCACTGTACTTTTTCATCAGTAACAAAAAAATCCCCCTCCCTCCCCCCCCCCCCCCAAAAAAAAAAATTTCATGAAATTTCTGTCATTTTGGGATTTCGTGAAAAGAAAAATAAGGGAAAATATTTCTCCACGAGAAAGGGATGGCTTGATAGTCTAGCGGGAGAGCATTGTCCTTCAATACCGGAGGTTGTGGGTTAAATTCCCCCCGCCTTATACACGAAAAATGGGCGTTTCACAAAACAAATTGAATCCAAATACATTGCATATGTAATTTGTTTTGTTATTCCAGCTCCAGATAAGGAATTAGTAATTGAGTATTGTCATTCCATCATTTCTGAAGCAATTGGGTATTTCAAAATTTTAATTGGGTAAAATAGAATCACACTACTGTTTACACATCAGCAGACCGTAATTATTGAATAAATTGCTTCTAAATGAAAACATGTCTTCGCATTTCATTAGAATTGTCTCCTTGGAGACAATTCTAATGAAATACCAAGATGTGTTTTCATGTGAAAGTAAGAAAAATATGTTTTTCGTTTTTTTTTATACTCACTACTTCGGATTTCAATTGGGTTTTTGGCAATTTGGATTGGGTATTTAAGCAAATACTGGAGCTCTGGTTATTTTGATAAGCCAACATTAACTCTCTCGCCATGTCTATGATGAATGCTTTACTATTTGCAGGTTCGTTGGCTGTCAAAAATGGAAATCGCAATAATCACATCACAATATATTTGTACACCAAAAAAATCAATCGTATTTGAACTCTACGGTGAATCTTCTCTACTTGTAGGTTCGTCGACGCTGACTATCAAAAAGCGAAATCGCAGCATCTTTAGTTCGTTCTTGTGCTGTTTTGGGAACAACAACAACAACTCGTCGAGCAGCTATCAGGCGCCAGTACAGAGTCCTGGGCAGAACGGAAACCCACCGGTAACGCTCGTAACTATTACATTTTCTTATTTCATTAACCTTTGTGTCAGGGCTCCAGATAAGGAATTAGTAATTGAGTATTTTTACTCCATCATTTCTGAAGCAATTGGGTATTTCAAAGTTTGAATTGGGTAAAATCACACTACTGTTTACACATCAACAGACAGCATGTATTGAATAGTTTTCTTCTAAATGAAACACGTCTTGGCATTTCATTAGAATTGTCTCCTTGGAGACAATTCTAATGAAATACCAAGATGTGTTTTCATGGAAAAATAAGAAAATATGCTATATTTGTGGTCTGTTTATTGTTTTCTGTAGCATGATAAAGATACCACACATTTTTCATTGCTTTTTGATACTCACTATTTTGATTTCAATTGGGTTTTTGGCAATTTTAATTGTGTATTTATGCAAATACGCAGCTTATCTGGAGCCCTGTTTGTGTATATGTTTTCTAAACATGGCTTGCCGTACCATATTTATCCCCAGTGAAAATGTTATCAAAATTTCATCAGTGTTCAGTGAAATTTGGTGAACTACTGATATTTTTTGCAGGGCTCCAGATAAGGTGCGTTTTGGCGTACTTTACGCAATTAATTTAGCTGAATACGCATTGATTATATCAAATGTGGGAGTACAAAATATTCACAGTAATGTGAAAATACGCATTGGTTTTCAAATTGAGTAGTGAAAATAATGGCATAAAGTTGAAAATTCACTTAGTTGAGCTGCAAAAAGCAAGAGCTGCAAAAAGCAAACACTGTTTGCTTGTTGCAGTTGAAATAAGTGACTGTTTAAATTTGTTATATTTTTGTTTATTATTTGTTCCCTATTTAGTAATGAAGAAAATCAATAATCCACTTGTAAAAGTAAAATTCACAATGATTTTGAAATTAGAGGGTATAGTACGCTTTAGACACACAGCTTATCTGGAGATATGTTTTTGGCCAATTTGTATGATTTCATCAATTTTCAGTGAAATTTCAGTGATTCCAATACAACGATAGTTCTCGGGGACAAATAGTGTCTGTCTGTTCGTCCGATTGTCTGTTTTGTCGTCTGTTGGTCTGTCTGTCAGTAGAATCTTCATTCCTGTGCAATAACTCGACTACCGTCTATCGGATCTTCGCAATATTTCATTCACATATATTTATTATACCTTCCATAAATTCATTGTGGAAAGGCCCATTCAACGTATTGCGTTTACATCCAAATACAATTCATTAGAAGCACGTGACGTCGCGCGTTGTTGTTGATTGGTTAAAGTACGCAACGTAGCTGTTCCAGAAATTGGACAAAATGACTTAAAACAAGATTATTGTTAATTTTAACGCCATATTTGGTTACCGGTATTTACATTTTTGAAACTATCAGAAAATGTAGTGTAAATATAAGTAATAAATCATGGGATGTTGCATTTACTGGGGTTGACAATACATTTGGTCTGTTTAAAGTTTGCGAGGACTTTAAACATACCAAATGTATTGTACACCTCAATAATTCCAGCACAAAAATATTTACACAATTCCCTAACATTTGATTGACCGTAGCAAGTCTCTGTCCAAAATGTATATCCCAGTAAACTCCCACGCTAAACTACTTTCCGTAACCGTGAGGCGCAGTTAAACTAATTCTTAAGAAAATGGAAAATAAACACATTTTCTTGATGAATTTATTTCAAATGCTGGAATTATAAGGAATGAATGGCCTTTTTGTGGAATTTATCGGGGATATAAACTTGGAAAAGTCGCGGGAATACTGGACGTTCGTCCAGTATTCCGCGACTTTTCCAAGTTTATACCCCGATAAATTCACAAAATTTATCGATATAAACTTGGAAAAGTCGCGGGATACTGGACTTCGTCCAGTATTCCCGCACTTTTCCAACCCGTTTATAAATTCCACAAATTCCAAAAAGGCCATTCATTCCTATAGTAAACGTAACAACCCATGATTTTATTCCTTAAAGGAGAATAACACACTCGCCAAAACCGATACATTTGCATTATATAGCTGTATTAAAGACATATCGTGGCTTTACTTGACTTGTTTATAATCCCACAGATATTTGGTTTTAAATTTCCATTATTTATGCGCTGTCCACTCCATGGGGACTTCAGGCTGCCTCCATTAAAATCATGTGATACGCAACCGCGCCGTTACGTAGTTGTAAAGTGTATGTGATTTAATATGAATCCAGCGAGTCCGTTCCTATCTTTTAAGTACAAGTTCTCCAGACAGTCACATAAGGAATGCGTAGTCAGCTAAAATAAGTGTGTATAATACGCCAATACGCACCTTATCTGGAGAACCGTAAAGACAACTTCAGTTGGAGCCATTTGTGTGTTTCAGACGCCCAACGAAAAATACCTCCTACCCCCAGTGCGACCCCAAGACAACAACAAGAAGTGTATAGTTATAGACTTGGACGAAACTCTTGTACATAGTTCTTTTAAGGTAAGTTTTCTTACATGTTTATTATTTCATTTTGGACACCAGATTTACAGGTATAAAAACAATTCCTATATTTTTGTCCTATATTATGTAAAATATGCCATTTATTTAACCATGGTCGTGATCCCTAGGTCGTGATCTAGGGATCACATCATTGGACTGAACAATACTCTCATACTATTTCCATCCCTCTTGTCTTTCAGACGAGTCTCGAAACCAAGGTCCTGTAGTCAGTATCTTGGCACTTTATGCCTGAATACTAATTTTAACATTTACCACAGCAGAATGAGGTGTAATTTCTGATGGCACCGTGAGAAAGAAGAGAGACGAGTCCAACATGTTTCGCTATTAGCCGACCCTGTTCACCAGACTGTAGCCGATTTCACCAAAATTGCTAAGCATACTTATCTAGCTCAGTATACTTTGAGGTAGTAATCATTTATTTTTCCCGAAATGCATTATTTCATATAGAACTAACGACTGCATATATTTGATGATTAAAAGTATGCGGAATTAATATACTGAATTTATTACATATCACAGCCAAAATGGCTTTTGTACTGTAATATATTCACAAGGTGTATGATCACGTTGTACTAACAACAACAAGTACCGATTTAAAGTACGTATTCTTTTATAGTGTCCTTATTACGTAACGGATTTTGATGAAATATGGCGCATCAAACACGTCATGTTAAGCTGCATTTGGTGGTCTCTGTATTTTCGCCCACACTTCTGTCGTTTTTGCGAAGAATCGATTTCCGTATCTCCGACACGGAAATCGATTCTTCGCAAAAACGACATAAGTTTGTGCCAAACTCACTAGACCACCAAATGCAGCTCATGAAGACGCGTTTGCTGCGCCATATTTCATCAAAATCTGTTGTTGTTGTTGTAACCACGTGATCATGCACCTTGATTCAGTATAATATTAAAATTAATAAGTATATCCCTCAAAGTGTACTTAACAAGATAAGTATACTTTGCAATTTTGGTAAAATAAGCTACAGTTCCTAATCACGTTAAACCCATTCAATTGTCCAATTTCAGCCAATCAGCAATGCTGATTTCATAGTTCCCGTGGAGATAGACGGTACGGTCCATCAAGTGTACGTACTGAAACGTCCGTTTGTCGACGAGTTTCTCAAGAAAATGGGGGACCTGTTTGAATGTGTCTTGTTTACCGCCAGCCTGGCAAAGGTAGGTTGTGCATTATAATCCATTAACAGGTATCTCTAAAAAAATAATTGAAGATGTATTTATCACTGAAAGTATATATTACCACTCATCTGAACCGTCTCATGTCAAGGTCACAGACTTGGTGCGTTAGAAACCTTAACGCTCGAGTAAATTTCCTATAATTTCTGTTTCCTTACCCTCATCTGTGCTTGATATGTCACACACATATTGCTTTAATGGTCCTCTACTGCTCTTTGACAAATCTACAATTGTCCCGTCCCCGCTAAGCCCAGGGTCAATGTCACATACTAGGTGCGTTCGAAACTGGGGTAAGTGTCTTATAATGTCTGTTTCCTTGATTTGCTTGATATTTCACACACCCATTGCTGTGATGGTCTGCTTTCATGCTGTGATAAATTCACCCTTCTCTGGCCCTCTGTGTTTTCAAGCGTGCCTTGTCTTCTTTCGCTGCCAGCGGGGGCATTCATGTGCTGACAGGCCATATTTCTAGTTGTTATAACTTTCTTATTATTATACCGATTTTTATGAGACAGCACACACAGAAGGCGGTCAATTGTGTCGGTGACTGCTGGTCATTTCCTGATCTTTCCAGCCAGTTTCCCAAACACTTCAGAACTATTTTGAGAACTTGTTCCAAAGTGTTTGGTGAATTAGCTGAAAACTTTTTTCCACCTTCTGTGTGTTTTATTTCATCAAAATCGATGGAAGAACAAGATAGTTAGAATAAAAATAATACCAGTGTCGAGGTGTGAGTGGCAGGTGTGAGCACGCGATGGGTTATTTAACGATCGGGGTTCATCCTTACCGGAATCCCGACTGGAGACCTGGTTTGGCCCTCACATACGTCTTTGGCATTTTGTATGTGACAGTTGAATCTGGTTATACCCCTTATGTGAGTATTACGATATTCGTATTCATATTTTAGAGGAAGGGGCCAAGTGACTTGGTGTGGTATGGACCTGGCACCAGGTCAGGTTATTCTAATTTCAGGGCTGAATATATTTGTTCTCGATATAAATATCCCGTTCTGATTTTGGGATTTTCCCCCCAGTGCAGCAGTTAAAATGGGATTGAATCTGTTTGCCCGGCCTTACATGACCTTAGCTGTTGATAGGCCGTTAAACACTAATAAACAAACAAACAAAACCAGTGTCGAGCTGAAATTTCTCTGTTTTGTCTATTCACATATCCAATATGTGCACCGGCATTCAGGTTCATTCTCCTCTGTGTGTAAGTTTCTCTTATCTGTAACCCACATGCAGACGTTTAGCCACGTTTTGACACATCGTTGGTGTTATGACGACTGTGAAATAGATCTACGACTGGTCTATTGATTGGCCTGGTCGCTCTGTACGTAGTATTTACGTAATACAGGCATTCGGTCGTTCAATATTGGATTAACGTGTGGCATTTTCGGGGATATTCTATTGTGCTGATGAAGCTGATGTATGGCTGTGATTGGAGAAATGGGGCTTATGGATTTTGTGACCAGTGTAGATCCAGATCAGCCCCTGATCAAGATCTATTCGCTGCTATTCTATCAATGAAACACGCTTTATGCTTCTAACAAAGCAATACAGATCGTCATCAGGCTACAGGAGTATGCTATTTGATCAGGAGCTACACTGGTCACAAAGCCCATAAGCTCCATGAGTCTTATTTGATTTGTGGCCAGTGTAGCTCCTGATCAACTAACATATTTGTGTAGCTTCGTAACGATGATCTGCATGTACAGTGGAACCTCTCTAAACTTGACACCCTGGGAGGTCCCCAGTACAGTGGAACCTCTCTAAACCGGACACCCTGGGAGGTCCCCAGTACAGTGGAACCTCTCTAAACCGGACACCCTGGGAGGTCCCCAGTACAGTGGAACCTCTCTAAACTGGACACCATGGGAGGTCCCCAGTACAGTGGAACCTCTCTAAACCGGACACCCTGTGAGGTCCCCAGTACATTGGAACCTCTCTAAACCGGACACCCTGGGAGGTCCCCAGTACAATGGAACCTCTCTAAACCGGACACCCTGGGAGGTCCCCAGGGTGTCCGGTATAGAGAGGTTCCACTGTAAACATGCAGTTGACTACTTGCAGACACGCGTGAGTGGTTTGTGATCATGAACAGATGTTAACATCGGAGATAAAGGGTAATGAAACCTATCAAAATAAAGCACAACTAACTTGTCTCTGTGTGAGGTTTAGAGAGGTTCCACTGTATGTTGCTTTACAAGTGTTTCATTAGTGGAATGGCAAACAGTGCAGATCCTGATCAGTCTGCACCGGCTGATCTGGATCTACACAGGTCGCAAAACCCCATTTCTCCAGTGACAGTCACCTATGACCCGTTGCGATATCAATAACACGTGGTTATGAAGGCAAATTATAATTATGACCTATTGTTGGCATGTGGCTGCCAGAATTAGAGAATTAGACTGGAAAACAGACACTGAGGTGGGAATTAGATAGCAATCACTCCCTTATGTTTATTAAATATCCTCAAATCTCTCGGATTTAAGTGATGAATAGTCTAGGGGTAGAGCATTGGACTTCAGTTTATCCCGTCAACACCATGTGTATGTGCCGTGAAACACGATGCCGTGAAACCTTTTTGATATCCTGTCAATACGACCTAATCACTGCGTATGAATATGTGCGATGGCTGGGTTTATTTTTTGCATGCATTTTAAAGCCATTTGTAGGTGTTGACGGGATAAATAGAATAGTAGGTTAGTGCCGTGAATGGGGGGGAAAAATCTGGCACGGCACGGAAACGGGATGGGTGAGGCTCTGCCGAGTCAACACCTACAAATAGTTTTTAAAATGCAAAAAATAAACCCAGTCGCATCCTCAAAATCGGAGAATCGACTAATATGACAAACGCACATATTCATACGCAGTGATTAGGTCGTATTGACAGGATATCAAAAATGTTTCACGGCACCGTGTTTCACGGCACATACGCACTGTGTTGACGGGATAAATATGTGACAATGACTAGGGATTATATGTTTTGCGACCAGTGTAGATCCAGATCAGCCTGTGCATCCGCACAGTCTGATCAGGATCTGCACTGTTCGCCATTCTATCCATTTCTGGATGAGACATGAAACCGAGACCCCGTCCCTATATGCAATAATGGGATGTGATGGGTTCAGTCCCTGCCCTCGGCATGAGAAATACTTTCATAGTACAGTCAAACCTGTGGCACAGTCCTAGAACGACCAACTGGGAATAGCGACCACCTGTCCACAACGGCCAGTTAAAAATCCCCCCCGTCCAATTTTGTTCTTTATAATACCTTGGAATAACGACCACCCCCGAACTGCCACCAGCGGCCAGCTATTTTCATTCCCACACAGCATTTTTGTATGTGAACAGCGGCCATATCATGTTTTTGTCAACCAAAAAAAAATGGCACCACAATCGCTATTTTCCTTTCAATCTGGCTGCTATCATTTGAATTGCAACTTGTCGTACCCAATTAGTCATCGATTAAATTTGCATACATTGGCGCAACGCTCTTTTGAAATAATTTACCTTGCCCGATATGGTCGGTGTCATTTTGGCGACATTAAACAGTTTCCATGAAAAATATTGCATAGCGCCATTAACGGTAATTCCCGATATGTATTCCGTGTCATGTATTTCAATAGGCATAATGCAATTCCGCGTAAGTCATAAAACTCCATCATTAGTTGGCAAACTGTGTTTACACGATGCTGATTCGTCTACAGTGACAAGACTAAGACTTCAAACACACCGCGCTTGTCAAGTGTTACTATGTGTAAATCTCACACCGCGGGGCACAAGGCCATATCAAAGATCAATACATGCGGTTGCTGACGTCAGTCTAGACTGGTACCCTGTCGGATGCGCAGCCTAGCGAAACAATACTACCGGGAATCAGTCTAAAGTGACACGACAAACGTGTTTATGTGAATTTGGTCTCGATCTCCGGCATATCCCGGCTTATTGCATTAGCGGCCAGACCAGGCAATGGATTCGCGTAGTCTGCCCATGGTTTACAATGCAGGCCAATCTCTAATTAAAAACATTAGTAATTACGTCAGCGGACATTGCCAATTCGTCATAGGCTGCTTAAATATTGGGGCTTGATCAGGATATTATATATTGGGACAGAAAGCAAATAAGCCTGGTGTTCTCTGCCGATTTGGACACCTATCTCGTGTGGGTTACTCGACTTGACACATTCAATGAAATATTTTTGGTACAAAAAAAAAAATTGCGGTTTTCACAGGCCGCGCCACATAGGCTATCGTTTTAATAAAGACTATATGACCGTTATTAATTTCAACTGATGGTGTGAAATAGAGAATAAGAAAACAAAATACTAATGGTCATGCTAATTAAACCGCTTGCATGTAATTACGAGAAGCTATTAAATGGTGCACCAAAGCAAGCCGCGGGATGTACTTATCATGAAGATAATTACTCCCCTTTGTATATAATTTCCAAAGCGAGGCTGGGTTCAAGAACAATAACAACAAGATGACATAACAATATAAATTTAATTGACTATTTTTGCCATTTTCATACAATTTTTAATTGATAAAAAACAGATACACTCCACGATCGTGCAATAGCTAATCGTCAGGTGGAAGTGTATATAGCCAAGACGTTTTCTATGCATGCATATAGATTACAATAGAATGCTAAATTCATGGCTGACTTTGTTGTGAAACCGGGAAAATGTGTAACCCTTGGAACAACGACCACCTGTCAACAACGGCCACTTTGGCCACTTCCCTTTGTCGGTCGTTGTTCACAGGTTCGACTAGTTCCACCCCACTGGTCTTTTGGATGAGACATGAAACCGAGACCCCGTCCCTATATAATAACAATAATGGGATGTGATGAATGATCAGTAAAAGGGGGGGGGATTTCTGACTAGTTGGCTGACCCAGAATCCCGCCATCCCTAAAAAATATTTTACGTCTATACAGCTGTCATATATACAGAATCTCACGGCAAGTGGCCTGTTACATTGGTATGTTGTGACCAGTAGCCTATTTCATCAACATTGCAAAGTATACTTTAGTAGCAAAGTATACTGTGAGGGAGAAATTTTCAATTTTATGATAAATTTATTAATTTTTATTATACTGAATTTATTACATTATCACAGCCAATTTGGCTGTGATAATGTAATAAATTCAGTATAATAATTCTGCATACTTTTAATCATGAAATATGCATTTGTTAGTTCTATATGAAATAATGCATTTCAGGAAAAATAAATGATTACTCCCTGAAAGTATACTTTGCTAGTAAAGTATACTTTGCAATGTTGATGAAATAGGCTACTGAATTTGACCTGTCTCGACGAAACGAGACGGCTCAAATAGTGGTCACACCGCCATATACTTCTGCGAACAAATAAGAGAACTATGTAGATTTATCCGCAAGCATTTGGGAAACTCCTTCAAGAAACTGATTAAGTAATAAAGCTGTCTGCTTCTGTAGGGGAAAAAACAGATAAATTCTATTATTAAGAAATCCATTTTTACAACTGGGGAGTTTATAGATTTGCCATATGTCGCTTCCGAGTTCATCTGCTAAGAATAGTCCACACTTTCTTTTGATTAAATTGTAGGGCATGGATTTGTTTGAGATGCAGCTTTATCTATTTTGCCATTTTGGGCCCATGTCGAAAATCTGGTAGCACGGGAACACACGTATGAGTAATGATGACAAACGGGGGTAGATTTAGTTTGTGAACAGTGTAGTGCCAGATAGCAGGCACTCTACTTTTCTGGAGATGATAGAGAATGGTAGTGCATTGGACATCAGTGTAACGTTCATGTGATCAGCACCTGTAGCCTATTTCATCAACATTGCAAAGTATACTTTACTAGCAAAGTATACTTTGAGGGAGTAATCATTTATTTTTCCAGAAATGCATTATTTCATATAGAACTAACAAATGCATATATTTCATGATTAAAAGTATGCAGAATTATTATACTGAATTTATTACAGTAGTGGGATTCTATTTTACACAATAACATTTTTGAAATACCCAATTGCTTCAGAAATGATGGAGTAACAATACTCAATTACTAATTCCTTATCTGGAGCCCTGATTAACTGATTTACAGTACATGTATTATTCATTGCATGTATCAAAACTATTTTAGTGTCACTCAAATATCCTTCATACACTTTGTTGAGTTATAAATAGAGAGTATGCGGTTATAATGTCTTTTGTTATCAACTTTTATCTTATGAGGCTAAGAAACGCATATTGCAGGGCTCCAGATAAGGAATTAGTAATCGTGTATTGTCACTCCATCATTTCTGAAGCAATTGGGTAAGATGAGCTGCGTATTTGCTTAAATACCCAATTAAAATTGCCAAAAACCCAATTGAAATCAGAAGTAGCGAGTATCAAAAAGCAATCAAAAATTTGTGGTACCTTGATCGTGCTGCAGAAAACAATAAACAGACCGCAAATATATAGCATGTTTTTCTTATTTTCCATGAAAACACATCTTGGTTTTTCATTAGAATTGTCTCCAAGGAGACAATTCTAATGAAATGCCAAGATATGTTTTCATTTCGAAGCAAACTATTCAATAATTGCTGTTTGTTGATGTGTAAACAGTAGTGTGATTTTATTTTACCCAATTAAAATTTTAAAATAACCAATTCAAATTTTAAAATACCCAATTGCTTCACAAATGATGGAGTGGTCCCCGGTCATGGTAGAGTTTTTGGAATCTGTGTTCCAGAGCTCCAGATAAGGTGCGTATTGACGTATTTTACACACTTATTTAGCAGAATACACACTGATTATCAAAGTGAGAGTACAAAATTCTCACACCAATGTGAAAATACGTATTGATTTTCAAATTGAGTAGTAAAAATACTGTAATAAAGTTGAAATTTACTATAGGAGTACCATATTCAAAGATATGACTACTACTTGTCAACGTGTATTTGGTCAATGAGCGGCTATATTTCACTGTAGCCTATTTCATCAACATTGCAAAGTATACTTTACTAGGAAAGTATACTTTGAGGGACAAATCATTTATTTTTCCTGAAATACATTATTTCATATAGAACTACAGGCCTCGACAAATTTTTATTTTCTGACTCGTCCCACTGGACGAGAGAACCTAAAAATCTACTCGTCCAGACTGGACTTCTACTCGTCCAAACTTTTGGTCAAATAACAAAACATACATTTTTCAGAAATGGTAATTATATAATGTCTTTAAATGCATGTGTATCTAGTTTGTGATCATTATACAATACTATTTCCACAGTTAATGTGCCCGTGTAGATCTATATTTCCAGCTTTCGGTGCGCGGCTTCAACAAATAAATTATGTAATTTATGTAATTTGTGTAACTGTTACTACAAAGCGTGAAACAATGGTGCCGTGGTGGGAGGGGTACACTGCAGTTTGCGTCTTATTGTAAACGGGAATAATAATGCAGGAAGAATAAGATTGCCAAGTTTTAGATATAATTCGCCAGATACCCGCGATTAATTTCGCCTTTTCGATCTATCAATATCTCCGCCGCTCTGCAAAAACCAGCGTATGTCTGACATCTTGACACCACGCTCGGTAATCAGTAATATTTTATTGGAATTTAGTATTTCGCTTCGCAAAACTTCGCATTTGCATTTTCTCAGTGGTGATCTTCAAATTTCCACTCGCCCGACTGGACGAGCGGCTTTAATTTTCACTCGCCCAGACTGAAAAGTTACTCGTAAATACGAGCGGACGAGTGGATTTGTCGAGGCCTGGAACTATCAAATGCATATAGTCCATGATTAAAAGTAGTTATTAAAAGTAATTATTATACTGAATTTATTACATTATCACAGCCAAATTGGCTGTGATAATGTAATAAATTCAGTATACAGTGTAATAAAAATTAATAAATTTATCATAAAATTGAAAATTTCTCCCTCAAAGTATACTTTGCTACTAAAGTATACTTTGCAATGTTGATGAAATAGGCTACTGATGTTTGCCATTTGTGTATTAATTGCAGTATGCTGACCCAGTGGCAGACTTGCTGGACAAGTGGGGCGTGTTTCGGGCGCGGCTTTTCAGGGAATCTTGTGTCTTTCATAGGGGTAACTATGTCAAGGTGAGTGGGGCCATAGCTGGACAAGTGGGGCGTGTTTCGGGCGTCACTTCAGGGAAACACATGCCTACCACATATATCATACTATTTTACTATTATTTTCTTCTTCATCCAACCTGCTTGGCCCTAAATTATACTCTTTTGTGTTGGTGAGTCGTTAAGCCCCCCATTGCAATTCATTCAGGGAATCATGGGGCCGTTTCACTAAACTTTGTACGACTAAAATGTTTGCAGGGCTCCAGATAAGCTGCGTATTTGTAAATACCCCAATTAAAATTGCCAAAAACCCAATTGAAATCAGAAGTAGTGAGTATCAAAAAGCAATGAGAACTATTATTGTGGTACCTTTATCATGCTGCAGAAAACAATAAACAGACCGCCAATATAGCATATTTTTCTTATTTTTTCCATGAAAACACATCTTGGTATTTTATTAGAATTGTCTCCAAGGAGACAATTATAATGAAATGCCAAGATATGTTTTCATTTTGAAACAAACTATTCAATAATTGCTGTCTGTTGATGAGTAAACAAGTGTGATTTAATTTTACCCAATTAAAATTTTGAAATACCCAATTGCTTCAGAAATGATGGAGTGACAACACTCAATTACTAATTCCTTATCTGGAGCCTGTGTTTGTAAGTGCAAAATTATGATAGTCTGTAAATTTCACATGAACAATATTTTCTTGTAAACAATAATTGGATTTGCCCTTATTGGACATAGGCTGCATATGAACATAGGCAGCCTATGTTTATGAATATAGGCAGCCTATGTTCAAGAAATGTAAATCCATTAATTGAAATTTCCAGACGATTCTAAATTTGCACAAACATTTTAGTCGTACAAAGTTCAGTGAAACGGCCCCAATGTGTCTGTCATGGGTACAAAAAAAATCGCCACTTTTTTGAAGTGGCGATTTTTTATGTCAAGGTGAGTAACAGGAATGGATTGTGATATGTTAATTTTCCGACCAATCAAATAATTACAAAATGATTTTCAGACTAGTTCATTTATAAAAAGGGGGTGTTTTGACAATACAAACCACAGATAGAAAACCCCATCCAAATACTCAAAAGTTATACAAATTCTGCTATCTGTACATTTTCATGCAAATGTTTTCCAACCCAATTCTAAAAATCCTATTTCAGAGATATTGATTCAAACAAATAAGTATTTTCTGTGAATTATGTTGCCATAAATCTTGAAATTGGTTTTTGCGATGTAATACATATGTAAATACGGCCGTTATAGAAAGCATGTTAGGTGATCAGTGCAACTTGATTGTATGGTTCAGTGCACACTACGTGCATTAAATACAATTTGTATTAATTTAACCCATCACATGCGGAATACACCCTTTACAGGTATGATTTTTTTAAAAATATTTTATTTTTATTTTTGTTATTTCTCTATGAAAGTATATGTTGTGACCACTCATTTGAACCGTCTCAAATGGTGGTCGCGACATATACTTCTGAGCGCATAGAAGGAAAATATTTAGAATTTTCCGCAAATATAATGGCGTATCCTCGGCATGAAAATGGTTAATAGATAGTTATTAACTTCATTGACTGATTTGTGGCTGTGACTGGAGAAAATGGGCTTATGGGATGTGTTACCAGTCTAGCTCCTGATCAATTAGCACGCACCTGTAGCCTGATAACGATCTGTATTTGTTGTTAGTAGCATGACGGGTGTGTTATTGAGGGACTGGAGAACAGTACAGGACGCACTGGCTGATATCTACACAAGTCCCATTTCTCCAGTCACAGCCACGTTTCATAGGAAACTAAACATAACCTCATTTCGATGAAATCATTAAACTTATGTAATTAATACATGCTTTTATATCTTGCCTTATTTCTCAATAAAAACATGGTTTGACAGCACTTCAGAATCATTTCCAATGGAAATGATTCTAAAGTGCGTCAAAGCATGTTGTAACTTATTCTAAAGTGCTGTCAAAGCATGTTTTTGATGATAAAAATAGAAAATGGAAAATTAACAGCAGACGACAAAAAATTAAGATAGCGGTGTAAGGGTTAAATCATCACTCAGAAATAATAAATAAAATAAAATCTGTACAAAATTAGCACAGGCGGTAGCTAGAAACAAAGTTTCTACCCCGCTCCATACCTCTCACAAGAGTAACAATTTAACCCCATCTCTTTAATGTAACACATGGAAGAGTGATTTTTGCTATCGGTTATCCGGCGTGTTTGGTATGTTAGCGATATAAAACTGTCAACGCTGTATCAATACATTATTAATAAAGAACATACACATGCAGAAATTGGTTATTTTACCGTGTCAAGGTGTTTATCTGACGTTTACATGTTTTTATTGTAAATTTAAAGCTTCATTTCGTTATGTTGAATGTTGAACAACAACAAGAGTTCTAATATATTTGCCAATTTACTAGTTATACATGAGATATTATTTTTTTAAAGGTATGAAATATACAGTTTACTAAATTTTGATCTACATGCCACAGGTTTGGGTATGCACTTCGGTTGCTCACATTTTTTGAATGGGTCAAATTGTAGCCATAGATAACATAACGGTATTAATATTATTTTTGTTATTTTTCAATGAAAGTTTATGTTGTGACCTCATTTGAACCGTCTCGACGAGACGGTTCAAATGGTGGTTGCGACATATACTTCTGAGCGCATAGAAGGAAAATAAATAGGATTTTTTGAAAACTGAAAATCAGTACACGATTAGCACAGACGGTAGTGTACTAAAGACAGAGCTCCAGTTAAGGTGCGTAATTTTATCAAATTTGCGGGGAATTTTGTTATTTCTTCACCAAAAATGGCAAGTTGTGTTCATTGAGACGATTCTAAAGAACTCCCAACTTGCCATTTTTGGTGAAGAACTAAGAAAATACCTCGAATATTCGTATTGCGTTTGCAGGATTTGAGTCGACTGGGTCGTGATCTAGAACAAGTGGTTATCCTAGATAACTCTCCTGCTTCCTACATCTTCCATCCGGACAATGCAGTGAGTATACCCACATTGATAGTCCCCCCCCCCCCCACCTCCCCACACCTTTTTGGATTGATGGATGCGATGGGTAATTGATGGATTGAGATATATTTTTCGCATGTACTCGGAAAATTTTGTCAACTTTTGACTCCATTTATGGAAAATATTGTAAATTTTGTAAACGTATTTCATGAAATTACGCAGATGTCCGAAGTCACATGGTGTGTCTCATATGACCTTCACTGTTGCGGGGACGTAAAACCCATTTTCACTATTTTGTGTACCCCAAAAACAAAGTCACCACCCTGTCCTGTCCGTCTGTCCGTCCGTCTGTGATTTGAAATAAAGCTTTCGGGTACCTACTATCTTTGTAACCATAAGTCGGATTGGCTTCAAAATGAGTTTTGTTTGCGTTGAAAGTTTTTAAGGGGAACCAGAGCTCCAGATAAGCTGCGTATTTGCTTAAATACCCAATTAAAATTGCCAAAATCCCAATTGAAATCAGAAGTAGTGAGTACCAAAAAACAATAACAAATTTATGGTACGTTTATCATGCTGCAGAAAACAATAAACAGACCACAAATATAGCATATTGTCTTATTTTTCCATGAAAACACATCTTGGTATTTCATTAGAATTGTAATGAGACAATTCTAATGAAATGCCAAGATATGTTTTATTTAGAAACAAACTATTCAAATTTGCGGTCTGCTGCTGTGTAAACAGTAGTGTGATTTTATTTTACCCAATTAAAATTTTGAAATACCCATTTGCTTCAGAAATGATGGAGTGACAATACTCAATTACTAATTCCTTATCTGGAGCCCTGGGGAACTTTCATCAGAGTTATTGATTTCTTGTTTTCTCCAGTCACAGCCACATATCTGTCACGTGTGTTTCAGGTTCCCTGCCAGTCGTGGTTTGACGACATGCAAGACAGTGAATTATTGGATCTTATCCCATTCTTTGAAGGACTTGCACAGGTGGACAGTGTTTATAGTGTATTACGGAGCACAAACGCATCTGACTCCTCCTAGTATTAAATTAACCACACCCAGTTTTACCATATTTGGTAAACGGGTGGAGCTATTACCAGCTATGCCTTATTTGACTTCGTTATGCAAATTGGAGAGTGTTTTCTTAACCAAGACGCCAATTTGCATTTTGTGAAGGAAGGCAGGTCACTGATAATAGCTGTTTGATGATTGGCTAATATGTGATGTTATGTCTTCTAATTGGATGTTGAGTGATGGTACGTCTTTGTTGATTGGTTGACAGATTTAAGTTGCTGATTGGCGGATGGTGTAATTGTTTTGTGAATAATATATACACGAAAGACGCGGAGTCACTCAGCTGTTGTGATTAAACTTTGGAGACATTAAACGTGATTTGTTTGCTGAATTAAATGGTGTACCCAATAACAGACTGGATTGTATATATCCAGACATATCATATATGCAAATTACGTCATGTGACCTGACCTTCAGCCAGTCGTGTGAGTCCTGCTTAGGGTCATGAACTTCAGACGCTCAACTGTTTCTTGGTTTGTGGGACAGTACTTTGTTACGTAGCCTTAGTGTGTTGTTAAAGGAATAACCAACATTTTTGGTAGAATTTATTAGGATGTAACCTTTTAAAGTCAAACAATACTGGCTTAACTTTTAAACGTTTAAATCGCCGATAAATTATCAAAAAATGTTGTTTATTCCTTATAATTCCAACCCACTTCTATATCAAAGTGGTTAGAATGATTTTAAATCCTATTTTTCATAGTTTTACCCAATTTCAACATAACTTTAAACTGATAACTCACATGCATTCTTTTTATGACATTTCACAACACAGTCAGTGACGTAACGTCAAAGTAACAATATGATGTACAGCAGAACATTGCTCAGAGCAAAAGGAAAGTGAACAAATGTATTTTTTTCCCTCAATATTGTTCTTTTCCACATTTGAAATTTCGATTGGATGCAAAATTTCAACTGTTCTGGAAGCGTTTTCATGTATGAACTCTTGCCATATGCCTGCATATGGCTACTGGCAGCCAATGAAAATGTTCAGAATCATGTACGTCATTTGAAGTTGGAATCATAGGAAAATAACAGCAGAATCAAGAGAAAAGAGTCACCAGTGTATTTACTTTAACCCTTAGACCGCTACTCTCAACAATTGTTATCTGCTGTTGCTTTTATATCTTGCCCGATTTCTCAATAAAAACATGTTGTGACAGCACTTCAGAATCATTTCCAATGAAAATGATTCTGAAGTGCTGTCAAAGCATGTTGTAAATTATTCTAAAGTGCTGTCAAAGCATGTTTTTGATGATCAAAATGGAAAATAGAAAATAAACAGCAGACGACAAAAAAATGTAGATAGCAGTCTAAGGGTTAATGGACGTCGCTGCTCATCCGATACAACACTTCTAGAAAATTCTGACCATCATCATACTTAACCTTTACACTTCTGAAATAAATGTTGTCGTCTATTGTTTTTTTTATTTTCCATATTTCTCCCTCAAAAACATGCTTTGACAGCACTTTAGAATCATTTCCAATGGAAATGATTCTAAAGTTTTGTCAAACCATGTTTTAATTGAGAGAAAAAATGGCAAAATGTAAAACAACAGCAGACGACAATTTTCGTTCCCGCATTCTAAGGGTTAAAGTTTGTCTCTGCATACATCGACTAGCTACGCCAAGTAGAAATACATGTATTAAGTCATCTGAGACAATGGATAAGCAAGCAGATCATGTGACCATTTTACAGCATTCTGATTGGATATGGATGGATCGCTCTCTGATTGGCCATACTGGTGCTGCATTCTGATTGGATGGAAACAGACAAGCAGTCTGATTGGATACAGCTGGACTGCATTCTGATTGGATCATTAAATAATGTGATATCATTGGTTGGTTAGCTAATCATGTAACTAGTAAATTGTGTGTATTGGTCAGTAGATGTCATGTGATTTGCAGAATATGAAAGGTTAAATCATATCTTCTAGCAATACTGAAGTATAAAGCTGTGTAATACAATTAAATGGCATTGTAGACACTTCATAATATTGGGTATATTTTGATGTCAACAATTTGCTCATGTTTTCATATTTTCTTTGCTGCACTGCATTTTCGAACGATGTCCTTTCAACCCTAAATAAGTGGAATGAAATGGACCAATCCATAAAATGAATTTCAGACTAGTCCATTTATAAAAAAGGGGGTAATTTTTATTTGTCGCAGACGGTGCGATATAGACGGCACATTGGCGTGCATCTAGGTTAAAGTTTTTGGTTAAAGTTTTTCGGTATACTATCATCTGGATCTACACTTTTCGCAAACACCGCAATAGAGGTCTGTAGTGTTGAGTGGATTAATGTCATGATTTTCTGACATCGAAATATATCTTTTGTTGAAAGTGTTAACGGTATAGTTTGTGTATACGAATGGGTAGTTATATGTCTGAAGCTATCTGTAGTATTAATTTAACTATGATTAGTACAAAATACCTCAACCATGATTGAGCCTTGTAAATACATTTGTAAGGCCATAAAAAAAACACTGCGGTTCTCGGACACGTGGTTTGCGGAACAAGACGCGAGAGAACAGATTTTTTGTGGTTTGAGATGCAGCGGGTAGATGTGGCGATATCTGAGAACCAAAGTACTTTTTTTATGGCCTAATATATGGTGTAACACTTTGTACGCCAGAAGCCTCTGTCATAATGTTTGCAAACAGTGTACATGTAGATCCAGATGAGCCGACTCATAATGAGCCGTCTCATCAGGATCTGCGCCCTTTATGGATATTTTCTTATTTCTAAAAACAATACCCCTTTCTGATAAATGGAATAGACTGAAAAATAACATAGGAGTGTACATTCCAGACAAAGGGGTGAAAGCAGGGATTCCGCTGGGGAAAATAAAAAAATCGCCACTTCAAAAAAAATAAAACAATTGGCGATAAAAAATTACAATTTTCGAGAGAAATTTTCTTTTTGGATTTCTTTTCCGAAAATTGTAATTTTTTATCGCCAATTGTTTATTTTTATCGCCAATTGCGAAAGTGGCGATCGCCAGCGGAATCCCTGGTGAACGGGTTAACCTTTTTAACACAGAATAATGGAATGAACGTGATACATTAATTTTTCGACCAATCTAATCATCACAAAATGATTTTCAGACTAGAATACCGCCAAAAGGCTGACCTGGATCTACACTATTTGCAAATACATTGTCACCACTATAGAGGTCTGTAGTGTTGAAAGGGATAAGCAAAGTTTATGTCAAAGTAATAATGCTATCGGTATTATATAGAGAATAGTAGGTTAGTGCCGTGAATGGGAACAAATATCTGGCAAGGCTCAGGAAACGGGA
The DNA here is from genome assembly GCA_029237695.1 of Conchocele bisecta. Lineage (NCBI taxonomy): Eukaryota > Metazoa > Mollusca > Bivalvia > Lucinida > Thyasiridae > Conchocele > Conchocele bisecta. The sequence continues at coordinate 31,042,619 of CM055280.1, forward strand.
TGGGCGAGGCTCTGCTGAGCACATCCCGTTTCCGTGCCGCGCCAGATATTTTTTCCCATTCACGGCACTAACCTACTATTCTATTTATCCCGACAACACCTACACATGGCTGTAAAATTCAAAAATTGTATTGACTGGATATCAAAAATGTTTCACGGCACCGTGTTTCACGGCACATACGCACTGTGTTAACGGGATAAATATAAATTGTCTTGGGCAAATATTTAGTAATTAACTCTTTGGATGCTAGCAGCGAAAATAACATCCAACAAATTATGAGTACTGTATGTTTCTTATTTATCTCTGTAAATATGTCATGGAATTCCATTAGAATTGCGGCCTTTGGCCGGATGCAATTCTAATGAAATCATTATATTTATAGGGAAACATGAAAGAAAATATAACGAATTGTCATCTGCTATTTTTTAACTATTTATAGCTCACAAGTTTCCCAGCATGCAAAGAGTTAAGATAAAGCCAAACTTGCAAGCAGGGTATATAATTGAATACGCAGGCCAGTACTGGGTCAAGGTCACACACTTATATAAGTTAGCCCTATTTTCATTAGTAATCTTGCGGAAATAAATTATATGGAAATACAAGATTCACCCAATTTTCATTAAAAATAAATTGTCTATCGTTCCTCTGTTGATTTCCCTTTCTCATCTAGTTTATCGGTTTAGCGTCAAATTTTCTGCGGTGGAACACAAAAAAAGAGCCAATAAATGAGCATGAAAATATGATTTGTTTTCTAACAGTTAATAGATAAATTGAAGAGGTCAATGGAATATGGGGGAGGGGAGAGTTTTATTGCCTTATTACATTGACCATTTGAATTCTGTGGTAACAAAACTCATAGTTTCTCATTGGTTGTTATGTACGTGGTATGATGGTTGTGATAGCGAGAGAGTTACTTGTTACTGTGGTGAGAGGGAATATAGCCAGGGATTCCGCTGGCGATCGCCACTTTCGCAATTGGCGATAAATATAAACAATTGGCGATAAAAAATTACAATTTTCGAGAAAAAAAACAAACAAAAACAAAACTCGAAAATTGTAATTTTTTATCGCCAATTTTTTGAAGTGGGGATTTTTTTATTTTCCCCAGCGGAATCCCTGTATAGCCTGTTACTTCATCCAGGGATCAACCCTTAGCATGCGGGAAACATAAATTGTCGTCTGCTGTTGTTCTATATTTTGTCTTCTTTCTCAATAAAAACACGGTTTGACAGCACTTTAGAATCATTTCCAATGGAAATGAATCTAAAGTGCTGTCATATCATGTTTTTGATGATAGAAATGGGAAATAGAAAATAAACAGCAGACGACAAAATTTAATTCAGTATTGGATTGGTTAAGCTATCCTATCCCCAGGGGTCGTAACTCTGGCCCCTTCCCCCCAATGCTAGGGGCCGATATTTAAAAAACAAATTCAACAAAAAAAATATTTTGAAAAGTAAAAAAAAGTATTACCGGTACATGCATATATTTGTCCTATCATGCAATTATCTATTCGAAAATTTCAAACCCAGGGTTATGAAATTCAGGGTATTAATAAAAAAAATTCTTAATACATTGCAATACAAAACTGCGAAAAAAATACTTTAAAAGATTACATCACAAAACTTGTAAAACATTTTTTTAATGGCGTTTTGTTTGTAATACATGTAATATAATTTTACTGAACATATGAGGAGGCTACTATTTAGAGAGGTGACTACTATTAAAATACATTCAGTCAAATTTGGCACAGAGAATGAACAATTTACAGTGTGCGATAAATGCGATTTTCCCCAAAATTGTTAAAATTGGCCCCTTGCCCAAATGGTTGGCTCAAACCTGTCCTCCTAGGTCTTGTTCATACGGAAAAGTAACACGCTACCAGGGGCGTAGCTAGCCAATTTGAACCTGCAGGCCTGGTTGACGACTTCGAGCACCGTTGGTGGGAGTATGCTAGGGGGGTCTGCCCCCCCCCACCCCCCCCCCCCCCCCAGAAAAAAAAATTTGAAATTAGAAGGTAAATGATGCACTCTGGCACATTTCAAAACACCTTTGTATTGGCAAAAAGTTGCCTATTTTTATTGAATTTTTGGCGTTTTTATTTTTTCCATTTTCTAGAAAATTCTGCAGGCCCGGGCCTGCAGTCCTTAATGCAGCTACGCGCCTGGCTATACTCTCGTTGAGTTTATGCTGTTTGTTGGATTTAGAACATGTTTAAGGAGAAATTTGTTTTATTTTACCTCTTCATCCGCCAATTTGACACAAATTTCCACGCTATGAATATTTAAAACATTTTACATTATTCAAGATGTTATCGTATTATATATATTCACCGTTCTTATTAATAGAGCTATGGCTGAGAAAAGCGAGCTTATGAAATATGCGACCGGCATAGCTCCAGATCAGCCTGCGCATACGCGCAGTCTGATCTGGAGCTATGTTGTTCGTCAGTATGTCAGTTGGGCATGCTTATGCAATTGCGAAAGTCATTGCAGCAGGGTAAATACGGGATTGAAACCGTTGGCCCGGCCTTAAATGACCTTAGCTGTTGATAGGCCATTACACACCAATAGATGAAATTGTGGGAGTTTGCAGAATGAACAGGGGCTAGATTTTCCACAAATGTCCAAAATAGGCCAAAAAACGTGGAAAATCATGGAGTTACGTCCCTTAGAGCCACTAAGCATAGCTTGTTTTGTATTTTTTTCAAAATCCTTCATATTTGCTGAAAAGTATGTCAACTTTGGACTTTAAAATAGTAAAGTTCCACAACTCTAGAACCACACGACAATTCTGTATTGCAGTAATTAATTTTTACGAATATTACATAAATTGTGAAAATGTAATTGCGTATTTGTGTAACTATTTCACTAATTTTCAACATGATACATGTATGTTAAAATGGACTTGCATGTTACAGTGAAACCTCTCGAAACTGGACACCCTGGGAGGTCCCAGGGTGTCCGGTTTCGAGAGTTTCCACTGTAAATCAGATATATGAGCCGTCATTACAGTCGTGCACAGTAATATAGATTAATTGGCTCGCCTCTGTTATGATTAACTCCCTTGTCATGTCGCTGTATTTCGCCGATATTGATTTCGATATTCAGTCATATTTTCTGTAACTCGCATAAATAATTTGGTAAAAAAGACGGCTAATATGCCATTCAATTCTGCATTAGCTCTGTATTTCGTGGCCGCTTACGGCGTCACTTACAGAAAATATTGATTTTTCTTCAAAATCTGATCGGCGAAAAACTGCAATATGATAAGCGAGATAATACAGATACGGACCAATTAAAAACCTATTAACCCTTTCCCCCTATATAGCTGACCTGGAATGATCCATGTTATTTTTGGGCTATTCCATTAATGAAAATAAAAAAGATATTGTTTCAAAAAATTTAAATTAATGACAAACTGCAGATCCAGATGAGCCGGCTCGTTACGAGCCGGCTCATCTGGATCTACAGTGTTTGCAAATGGTCGTTAGGGTTGAAAGGGTTAAAATTAACCACACTCATCTCTGTTTACGCGGTGTCTGATTTAGCATGGTTCTAATGTACAACTGTTTTATCTTAGCCTCAAGTTTTAATGAGTCGATCAACGGGGACGCATTACTGTTGAAGTGCGAAGCATTAGCTGCGTCTCGGGAGCATTATACATATAGACGTGCCTTTATACTTCCTTCATTCATCAATCAATCAATCAATCAATCAATCAATCAATCAATCATTATACCACCAGGCTGTGAAGTATCCTGCGGGGTATATAGTTTTTGCCCTTCCGTCCGGTCGGTCGTCTATTCATAATCCTATTCTAGGGGAGGCGCCAAGTGACTTCGGTGTGGTATGGACCTGGCACCAGGTCAGGTTATTCTAATTTCAGGGTTGAATATATTTTTTCTCGATGTAAATATTCCGTTCCAATTTTGGGATTTTCCCCCCAATGCAGCAGGTTAAAACGGAATCGAACCCGTTTGCCCGGCCTTACATGACCTTGGCTGTTGATAGGTCGTTAAGCACCAATAAACAAACAAACTATTCATTTCGACCCACATTCGGGATCTTAGAGGGTTGGGAGTGTGGCCTAAAAACAATGGAACTAATTCTATACCACCTAAACCTATTGTTTCTTAGTAGGTTATTTCTTTGTTTCTTTGCCAGTATTGTCAGTCCGCTGGATTCCGCTGGCGATCGAAAATTGTAATTTTTTATCGCCAATTGTTTATTTTTATCCTATTGGTTATTCCTCTCTTTTTTTCTTTTTTTTTCGTAATTTTTTTTTTTTGAAGTGGCAATTTTTTTTATTTTCCCCAGCGGAATACCTGCATATCACATATTTGATAAAAATTTGTGTTAAAACTTGTTTCTCCGTCCATGCAGTGTCCAGGGTATCCATTAGCCCCTGCTCATTTCCTCTAATACTAGTTCATTCACAAAGACTGTGACGTGTATCACACACGATTGAAATGAGTGAAATCTGAAATGAATGCCACTTAACATAATAGATGTTAATAATCATTAAATCAACTTATTTCCTTGACAAAGGCCCGAGGTCGTTACATTGAACTAGTGGGTTTGTGGTTTATTAAGAATCATACAATTTGTGGATATACTTCATAACCGTGGATATTGTATTCAGGGTCGCAATTAAATCCGCTGTTGAAGATATTCTATCAGGGCTCCAGATAAGCTGTGTATTTGCATAAATACCCAATTAAAATTGCCAAAAACCCAATTGAAATCAGAAGTAGTGAGTATCAAAAAGCAATGAAAAATTTGTGGTATCTTTATCATGTTATTGTTACAGAAAACAATATAACACCACAAATATAACATATTTTCTCATGAAAACACATCTTGGTATTTCATTAGAATTGTCTCCAAGGAGACAATTCTAATGAAATACCAAGATGTGTTTTCGTTTAGAAGCAAACTATTCAATGCGTGTGGTCTGCTGATGTGTAAACAGTTGTGTGATTCTATTTTACACAATTAAAATTTTTAAATACCCAATTGCTTCAGAAATGATGGGAGTAACAATACTCAATTACTAATTACTTATCTGGAGCCTTGTTCTATGACCTGCTTGTTTAAAATTAGTAATTGATATCCAGGTCTAGCATTGATATTTGAGGATGGGAGGTGCAACACAATCATGAATCCATCCTCATTGGGATTCGTACTTGGTAGAAAGAGAGATAGTGATCACAATGACATCCGTATGTCTGTATGTCTGTCCGTCTGAAATCTATGTTATCATTGTTAAGTTACTGGTATTTGTATGACCATAAGTTAGATTGACTTGAAATATCATATATTTGTTTATCATCATCCATATTTTGCTATAGCCTAGGGTAGGCCCTACCCATGTGACACCTGTATCCAAGGTTAATAGTGTCAAATTGCAAATATGTATTGAAGTTTTTGCGTACCTTATACCAAATCTCTGCAACAATGTCAGTTTGATTTGCAACTGCATATGCTTAGCAATGTGACCCCATGTCAAAGATCACGATGAAAATGACTTGGAATTGGTGTTAACGTTTTTGCTAAAGTTGTGTATTAATGTACCTTATATCTTTTCACTCATACATACCGGGACCATCAATACACCCTGGGACCACCAATACAGACTATCAATTGCCTCGGCGGGCTCGACATGTGGCCACGGTCATCCGGTTCCTGACAATCATCCCAAGTAAATGCCCATTTCAATCATTTTATAGTTCTAAGTATACAGTAATAACGCTCAATTGATGAACATCATATAGGGCATTTACAACATTTGTTGCGGGCAGGTAACTACAAAACATCCCGCACCGTCAGTTTCTGCTACGGACGATACGGGATGTTTTACAGAGTTACGGCGTGCAACTATTAATGTACAGAATATGTACAATGTTCATATGTGGGTCTACACTGCTCGCAAATACCATAAACCCCATTTCTCCAGTTACGCCCACATATAACAATATTGCTGTTTATACAGTATAATGTACAGAGTTATATGTGGCATAATTATGTTAAATGTATCGTGTTAGTATGCATGTGTTTGTATATTTATGCTGAAAGTTGTTGTTGATAACCTGTTAAAATGTATGGCTGTCATGCAAAATCCTGTACGTGTAGATGCGATGTGTCGTTATTGTGTTTATTATTTTTTAAAAACTTTATGGAAAACGAAAATTGTTACTATCTGCGATATTTTTCTGAAGAAAAGTCACAATTTGTCTGTATTTTCTGTCATCGTTTGCAAAATTGAACCATTTCACCAGGAATTATATGACATTTATTGTTCTTTTTTGGACTAGTTCATTATACCGAGTATTTTTAAAATACCTTAAAATGCTGACGAACATGTGCAATCACTGAAGATCCTGATGAGACGGCTTGTTCCAAGCCGTCTCATCAGGATCTTCAGTGATTGCAAATGTAGGGTTGAAAGGGCTGAAGAAGATCGAGACGCTGACGTCACATTTGATATAACGTACAAGATTTGTCGCGACTGTCCATGTTGTCTTCCTGTGTCATGCTTTGTTGCATAGCATTGGCTTTTCGCTGTGTAACAACACATTGTATTAAAAATACACTAGTGTAATGCATATGTATAAATAAGACTACTACACGAAACATCTTGATGATCAGTACAGCTTCATTGCATGAAACTGTGCTTATGCAATACATAGAATATTTCATTTGTCACAGTATTGGTTTAATATGATATTTATTAACTCACTGACTGATTTTTCTCTCAGAAATTTGGCATAGCCTCGTTTCATATGAAATCAATAAGTATCACATTAAATCAATCTTAATGTAAGATCGTTATATATTTCACATTTCAATATGGTATTTTTTGTTATTTGACGAGTTGGAAATTACGAAAATTGTATCGTAGCCAATGAAAATTTGGGAACAAACGTCAGATAATTAACTTGTTCTTGAGTGACATTTATCATTTGAGGCTTGTGTTTATGTACGTGACCATCCTGTCGAAGCATGAATTCAAACTTTGAAATGTTTAACCCTTACTAAGCTGAATTAAATGCTGTCGTCTGCTGGAAATGTTTTATTGTCAATATTTCTCGTCAAAAACCTGGTTTTTGACAGCACATGAGAATCGTCTCCAGTGGAGACGATTCTCATGTGCTGTCAAAACCAGGTTTTTGTCGAGAATTAAAGCAAAAATGAAAAACAGCAGACGGCAATTTTCGTCAACAGCGTAGGAAGGGTTAAGAGTTGTGGGCATTTTTTGTTCCATATTTTTGTTTATAGAAATGCTTATTTGTTGATGGAAATGTTGAACTGTGTGTTTCTTTATACCTGAATGAATGTACAGCATTACTAGATCGATCATTGTTATTAACTATTTGCACGCTGATCATATGCCTTTTTGCTTCAGAAAATTTTAAATATCTTTCTTATTTCTTATCGGAAGTATGTGTCGTCACCACTGATGTGAACCGTCTCGTCGAGAGTGTTCAAATGAGTGGTGACAACATCTTCTTTGGATGAAAAATGAAAACAAATGGTGGAAATGTTTTTTGAGATTTTTATATCCGTTAATACAGGCTTTTACTGCTATTTTCTTTTGCACATAACCTGAAAACAATAATAAATAAAATGCATTAAAGTGACTGTACCAGTAGCCTATTTCACCAATATGGCAAAGTATACTTATCTAGCAAAGTATACTTTGAGGGAGACATTTTCAATTTAAGGATAAATTTATTAATTTTTATTATACTGAATTTATTACATTAAAAACTGTGATAATGTAATAAATTCAGTATAATAATTCTGCATACTTTTAATCATCAAATATATGCAGTGGTTAGTTCTATATGAAATAATGCATTTCGGGAAAAATAAATGATTGCTCCCTCAAAGTATACTTTGCTAGATAAGTATACTTTGCAATGTTGGTGAAATCTGCTACTGAAATCTGCCTATATCTCGAACTGTGCAAAAATTATCTATTATGTGTATTAGCTCGTGTAAATCTATTGGCTAAGCTAAACCATCTCCATTCACACTGCGTCGAGTAAATTACTTGTAAAAACACGCTCATCTTTTACTTTTCCAAAAGACATTAATTGATAGAAATTAATGGGAATACATTTGAATAATAGCTGCAAACAAAGGTGTTTGGTTGACTGATTGACAAAATATGCTACCATGAGAAATAATGGATAGTCTCTGTTTGCATGCTAAATACGCATGCGCTCTATTTTCACGCATGCGCTACACTATTAAACAGATGCTCGTTGCTAAGAACGACAAAATTGTTGATAAATGGCCGCCATTTTGTTTTTAAGAGATACGCCTATAGTGATGTCTAGTCTTCAATATTTGGGAAATAATAATTCAGCATGGAATATAGGCCGAGGTACAGCTATTGTCCATTCTATTTTTTGAACGACTGTATCTGACACAAAATATGTAACCTGCCATCCATGAAAAGGCCGTTGAAACGAAAGGGCTGTCGGAATCGTGTCCGGATGGTCAGGACGCGGATACAGGGGGGGGTGGGGGGTTACGGGGGGGGTTGGGGGTGGGGGTGGGCCCGGTGTTGGGGAGTTGGGGATGGGGGTGGAGGTGGGGGGGTCCCCCCCCCCCCCCCCGGTACCCCCCCCCCCCCCCCCTCCCCCCCCCCCCCCCCCCCCCCCCCCCCCCCCGCCCCCCCCCCCCCCCCCCCCCCCCCCCCCCCCCCCCCCCCCTTGCTTCCCGGCAAAAAACAAAAAAAATAAAAAAAAAAAATAAATAATCTACAATACTGGATGGAATAGTTTTTTTCGTGGCCTAGGTGTCAGGAAATCGCATCTGCGGCAATCTGGCATTTAAAAATTTCCTGGGGGAGGACCCCCACACCGCCCAACATTACGATTTCGCGCTCGTGGAGGTCGGCTATGCCGAATTGTAATTACAGACCCCCCCCCCCCCCCCCCCCCCCCCCCCCCCCCCCCCCCCCCCCCCCCCCCCCCCCCCCCCCCCCCCCCCCCCCCCCCCCCCCCCCCCCCCCCCCCCCCCCCCCCCCCCCCCCTCCCCCCCCCCCCCCCCCCCCCCCCCCCCCCCCCCCTGCAATTATTTATGTATCCGCCCCTGCTGGTACGGCAACTGCCGGATCAATAATTTTGACATATTTGTAATTCATGTATAAAAAAAAGCCGGAATGTAAATATTTTTCTGCATTTTTTCTTATTTCTCTTCAAAAGTATATGTTGTTATCACTCAGTTGAACCGTCTCGGCGAGACGGTTCAACTGAGTGGTAACAACATAAACTTTTGGTGGGTAGCGAGGGCACCCAGTCGATACGCCGGACCAATCTTATGATGCTTCCGGCGCCCCTGTGAACAGTGTAGACCATGATCAGACTGCATTGATGCACAGGTTGATCTAGGTCCACACTGATTGGGCGATGATTTTGAAATTTTATACACCATTTATATGCGTGCTTGTAAAACTGTCACAATGCAGTGTGACGGGTTGCGTGACCAAAAAATAGGTAACGATTTCTAAATATTGGTCTAAAACGACCTTTAAATGACTGGTTACAGGCCGTTTTACACCACATTAAATAAATGAATAAATGAATTAGAATATTTGTCAAGAAACAAAGGTAAGCCATATTATTTTATAGGTTATATTTGATTTAACGTAGCTTACAGAATTTGCATTTTAATTCTGACCATGCTGGAGCCCGTTTCACTAAACTTTGTACGACTAAAATGTTCACAAGTGCAAATGTAGGATCGTCTGTAAATTTCAATTTGTGGATTTACATTCATTGAGCATAGGCTGCAACTGCTACTAAATCAAATAATTGTTTACAAGAAGTGCTGTCGAAGCATGTTGTAAATTATTCTAAAATGCTGTCAAAGCATGTTTTTGATGATAAAAATAAAAAATAAACAGCAGACGACAAAACAATTAAGATTGCGGTGTAAGGGTTAATTCATCTGTGGGCTATCAGATGAAATATAGCATATACATTGTGTAATAAAATGGTTTACCTCATTTCATTGGCAGATCTTAGCAAAATATTTTCCAATATCGGCCATTTTTAGGTCACTCGACTCTCCACATTGCAACGGAATTTGTATAATTGTGCGTTTTTAATGTCGCTAATTGTAATAAATGATAAATTTTTGTTTCTATTAACTGCATATGATTCTTTGTATACAGTTTGTGTATTGTTAACGAATGGAGTACGATCCAATTCACGGTGGGAAAAGTGTGTCACATTGTCTTGCTTTTTCACCTGCTTCTATCGACATTTTGCTATACGTCTCGGCATGCTCCAGATAAGCTGCATATGCTCCAGATAAGCTGCATATTTCACGCATATTTGACAGATCGATAAACACCATTAAATAAAATCAAATCAAATCAATCGCATCCCTAGATACTGAGGAATACAGGAAAATATAGTCAGATGTGGGCTTAAATCAGTAGCCGAATTTCACCAACATTGCAAAGTATACTTTTCTAGCAAAGTATACTTTGAGGAAGAAATTTTCAATTTTAGGATAAATTTATTAATTTTTATTATACTGAATTTATTACATTATCACAGCCATTTTGGCTGTGATAATGTAAAAAATTCAGTATAATAATTCTGCATTCTTTTAATCATCAAATATATGCAGTGGTTAGTTCTATATGAAATAATGCATTTCAGGAAAAATAAATGATTACTCCCTCAAAGTATACTTTGCTAGAAAAGTATACTTTGAGGTGCACATGCGGAATATGACACACGTGGCCGAGTTTGAAACTGCTAAGCCTATTACGTTTCTGTTTAATGTTGTATCTCAGGTGTAGTTAGTACAGGCTCCAGATAAGCAATTAGTAATTGAGTTTTGTCACTCCATCATTTCTGAAGCAATTGGGTATTTCAAAATATTAATTGGGTAAAATAAAATCACACTACGGTTTAGCATCAACAGACCGCACTTATTGAATAGTTTGCTTCGAAATGAAAACATGTCTTGGCATATCATAAGGGAGACAATCCTAATGAAATACCAAGATGTGTTTTCACGGAAAATAAGAAAAAGTATGCTATATTTGTGGTCTGTTTATTGTTTTCTGCATCATGATAAAGGTACCACAAATTGTTTTTTGCATTTTGATACTCGCTACTTCTGATTTCAATTGGGTTTTTGGCAATTTTAATTGGGTATTTAAGCAAATACGCAGCTTATCTGGAGCCCTGAGTTAGTACAGGCTTAGGGATCATGTGATCTTGGAACTATATATAGAACCATATGCAACTGATAGTTAAGCATGAATAGTCTAGTTGCATACGGTGTGGTTAGAAACAGTGGCAAAGTATTGCATTTCATATGTAGGTGTGTGAATTTTCCTCTTTTCAGCTGATTTCCTCTTTTTTAATAAAATTAAAAAAAAAAAAAAAAGTGCTGGACTTTGTTGAAACTGCACAAAAAAATCATACTTTTGTGGAGGGGATGAATGTGTATCCTCTTTTTTTTGTTACATTTTTCACCAATTTCCTCTTTTCTCAAATTTTTGCTGTTCATACCCCTGCATATGGTGTTTACAAATATTTGTTTCTAGTATTCGGTTTCATAGGCCGAGGTTAAAACAAATATTTGAACAAATACTGATGATAAGCAGTAGATTAAAAAAACAAAATCAATGCAAAATTTGCTGCACTTTCTTTCATAAAGATACATTTTGCCGTTATAAAGTTATTAAAGGAAAATATACTTTGAAAATCAATGCAAAATTTGCTGCACTTTCATTTATAAAGATACGTTTTGCCGTTATAAAGTTATTAAAGGAAAGTATACTTTGAAAATGGTGTCAAATGTTACATTAATTAGTTCTGATACCATGTGATCCCGCGCCTGTAATAGAATGCTCTGTTATTACCCAAATTTTCTGACGTTTGCCTAGGCCGGTTAACCGCTCTTCTCATATACCGGAAAATTTGGGTTTGCTCTGTTATAGATAAATGGCATAGATTGCTAGCTGTGACTGGTGTGTGCGAATTTGCCGCCGGTTGATAAAAGAAAACTTACGACATTTTTATCATTAAAATTCTGTTCACTTTAATCGTGATCGTTTTGCTGACGCCAGTAAAGTTACTTTAGTGACAGAATTGCAAACAGTGTATGCCCTATTCAGACTGCGCAAATGCGCAGTCTGAATAGAGCCTACGCTGATCGCAAATGTGGTACCGGTATGTTCCTGTTTATCAACCAGCGGCCTATGTGTAAGATATATGTGAATAAATTTATAGTGTGTGTGTGTGATGGAATATACAGTAAATTGTATATGTAATAGAATATACAGTGTGTGTGACAGGGGCGCAATCTTCGTATTACCTCCCTTTGTCGAATACTTTTTTGGCTGATGTATATTTTGAAACAAATAGAGTATTTTCCATAAAGAACATCGAAAGTTACAAAAGTTTCAGAACACTTTCTGAATTATTTTTCTGAAATTTCTGTCCGCCTTTGCCTTCATTTATTGAAAGTTTTCCTGTTAATCCGACCTAAAATGAGCTCAGCTGTTGAGAGGCCATTAACCCATTTCAGCCTAAGGATACTATGATTTTTGTTGAAAAAATCTCATTATTTTGTTCATTCATTAATAAAGGTATATGTTGTTACCACTCATTTGAACCGTCTCATTGAGACGGTTCAAATGAGTGGTAACAACATATACTTTCGAAAGGATATAAAGAAAATAGGGATATTTTACTTAAATAAACGGTTAAAAATACGGTAACTGCAGAGCCAATATGGTGTGCATGTTTTCTCTGATGACCCGCCTACAAGACTTAGAGAATATCTCTTATTTGAGTATTACGATTATTTGTAATCATATTTTAGGGGAAGGGGCCAGGTGACTTGGTGTGGTATGGACCTGGCACAAGGTCAAGTTATTCTAATTTCAGAGCTGAATATATTTTTTCTCGATGTAAATATTCCGTTCTGATTTTGGGATTTTTCCCCCAATCCAGCAGGTTAAAACGAGATTGAACCCGTTTGCCCCGCCTTACATGACCTTAGCTGTTGATAGGCCGTTAAGCACCAATAAACAAACAAACAAGACATTGAGAATATTAGGTGAGGCTACGCCGTACTGAAGTAAGGGTGCCTGGCACCATATCAGGAGACTATCTTTCAATGCTAGAAGTTCTTATTGAAAAATCAAAATCAATGTTTGGTGTTTCTCCCATACAGGGGTATTGCCGTCTGTAGATGACCTTGCTGTTGAACGGACATAAAACCCCAATCAATTGATATGGGAAGTGTTTCCAAAGCCGCTTGTCTATTAATATGAATAAATTCAAGAAAAAGGCCATGCATTCCTTATAATTCCAGCATGTGAAATAAATTCATCAAGAAAATGTGTTTATTTTCCGTTTTCTTAAGAATTATTTTAACTGCGCCTCGCGGTTACGGAAAGTAGTTTGACGTGGGAGTTTACTGGGATATAAATTTTGGACACAGACTTGCTACGGGCCAATCAAATGTTAGGGAATTGTGTAAATATTTTTGTGCTGGAATTATTGGTTTGTACGTGTATATATGCCACTCGTTCCGCTCCTAAAGTCGCGCAATATCGCACACTGCGGAACTCGTGCATATATCCACATACAAATCAAATAACCTATTAAGTATCACCGTTCCTCCTTTGTAATATCATCATATTTTCCGTAATTGTTGGAATACTTTGTGACATTTAATTTCTACTTCTACAGTATTGTTGCGGTATTTTTAATGGTAGACGTGTTTTTGTCAGATATAAGTGTACATAAATATGGCTCGCAATTCGATTAAACGCCATATTGCCAGTGTGACCAGTGTAGACCCAGATCAGTAGCCGATTTCATCAACATTGCAAAGTATACTTATTTAGCAAAGTATACTTTGAGGGAGAAATTTTCAATTTTGGGATAAATTTATTAAGTTTTATTATACTGAATTTATCACATTATCACAGCCATTTTGGCTGTGATAATGTAATAAATTCAGTATAATAATTCTGCATATTTTTAATCATCAAATATATGCAGTTGTTAGTTCTATATGAAATAATGCATTTCAGGAAAAATAAATGATTACTCCCTCAAAGTATACTTTGCTACAAAAGTATACTTTGCAATGTTGGTGAAATAGGCTACTGATCCAGGCCTTCAGAGAGATTCATGTAACATCTATTGAACAATGTGGATTTCTATCTGCCTGGACCGGGCACCAGGGGCCGTTTCACTAAACTTTTTACGACTAAAATGTTCGTAAGTGCAAATTTAGGATCATCTGGAAATTTCAATTTATGGATTTACAGTTATTGAGCATAGGCTGCATATGCAGCCTATGCTGAATTATAATTTTGCACTTCCAAACATTTTAGTCGTGCAAAGTTTTGTGAAACTGTCACCAGGTCGAGTTAATATAATTTCAGGGCTGACTACATTTTTTTTCCCTGTAAATATTCAGTTCTGATTTTGGGATCTCATACCCCCTCACCCCCCACCCCCCCCCCCCCCCCACCCCCCCCCCCCCCAACGAGGGCGAATCCCATATTTCACTTGTGATAACAGGTGAAATATGGGCTTTGCCTCGTTCACCCAGCCTAAAATGACCATAGCTGTTGACAGGCCGTGAAACACCATTAAATAAATATATTCTATCTGCCCGTATGAGTTTATAGCTTGATCAGGATCTATATGGGCGATGTAAATATTGTGTCGTATATAGGAAGAGAGGTATTCTAACTTCTGTTGTTAGTGGTGGTATATTTTATCATGTGCGAATGACCTTTATATACCTGCAGCATCCAGTTTTAACGGGTGGTTTCATGTGACCTTCACCCTTTCAAGGTCAGATTTAAATTTTGTCGTCTGCCGTTTATTTCTTATTATTTTCAATATTTGTACACGAAAACACGTTTTGACAACATATAAGAATTGTTTCCCATGGATATGAGCTTTTTGTGTCAAAACTTGTTTTTTTATTTGAAAATACAATAAATATGGAAAAATCAGCAGACGGCATTATTTAGTTCCCGCCTTTTTAGGGGTTAAAGAGCGGGAAAATTTTATGTCGTTTGATTTTCAGCGGGATTTTCTTTATTCTGCGTTTAAATGTGCTTTATCATGAAAATCGTCTCCGAATATAGGATAATCTATTCACTTAGCTTGTTAAGTCATTGTTAGACAATGCATTTTGAAATACAAGCATTGTTTTGCCAATATGTAACTCTGATAAAGAAACAAGTGTATAGCAGCACTAGTTTATAGCATTTACAAACATCGAGGAAAATAAATCCCATATTGGAAAATGTTTGGCTTATAGAGCATGTCTTGAAATCCATGTTTTTGACGATATTGGTATAAATATTGCCGTCTGCTGATTTTTTCAGAGGGTATTATTCCTTAAATTCATGCGACATCATTTACGTCATTTGTAATGAAGACAATTTTCGTATTGAAAATTGCCTTCATGGCAAATGACATGAATGGAAATAAATCTAGAATTTTTTTTTAAAAAAACTGCTAGTCCTGTTTCTATTACACTACCAGAACACGTTTTTCTACAATAAAAATAAAAAAAGAAAATTTGGTAAAAATCAGACGATAAAATATTTTCGCGCTTTCAAGGGTGTTAAGGACATGTACTGTACATATATATATATATAGACACAGAGAAGTATCATTATTTTTGCTACGTAACCATGGTAACGCTGAAATAATATCAGTGGGAATAAAACCATGTCTGGATTTGAGAAAACGACCCATATAATATTAAAAAAAAACTTTTTCCATGTTTTCTCGTATCTAGATTCAGTGTGTTGGTCTGAGAGAAAATTGCCCACATAGTGCATGGAATTGATGGGTCAGTGGGGAAGGGAGCTAACTCCATTAGGGAGTTAGTCCCCTTTTTAAACTGATCCCTTTAATTTTTCACCAAATTTAGAATATTTAATGCATTAACTATTTGATAAATTTTATAATTGTATTATTAGTTTGGTGTTGAAATACCATTTATGTGGTTGAAAAAAGGTGTTCACAATGAATTGCATGTACACACTTGGCGACAGTAAAAACACACATATATATAATGAAATACCGGTATGTATGATCACGAATGATTCGCCGACTAAATGACGACCAGTGTAGACCATGATCAGGCTGCAGTCGTGATCTTGTTCGACACTGATGAAAAAAAGTGGTGACTTTGTCATGCATATTCCATTTACACTGTACAGTGCAACCTGTCTAAACCAGACACCAAGAAAATACCGGTGATCTTATTTTTGATGGGTTTCTTGGCCATTTATCGCAGGTGATAAGGTCTGTTCGTGATCGCATATCACACGACCCTCGCTGAGAATGACCAAATGCCTGATTTTCAGTGAAACCTCTCAAAGTTTAGTAAGGTTTCATTGTATATGCACGCTTTACACAAATTTCACAATGACATTCGTCGAACAGTGTGTTTTTAAAGTCGCTAACTGTAGATGTGAACATTTGGATGAAAATATACGGAAAATACTGAATCTGAAACAATCTTTCTGTATCAAGGATGTTAAATTTTCAAACCAAGTTTCAAGTCTGATGATACGAGATTGTAACTTTCTTTGACATTGTCGAACGCACGACGTCTGGAGGACGGCGTGCGTTCGACAATGTCAAAGAAAGTACCCTGATGAAATCGCTTATTTTGTCTTTTACCGGTATTCTATTTCATTGTCAGTGGGTGTTTGCTTTTCTCTACAGAGCTCAAGCTCAACCAACCTAGTGGTCACATTGACACCTGAGGCCTGTGCTTATACAACATTCCGAGTATGTGCTCTGTTCTTGCAATGGTTGATGCTGAGCTTAGCTCAGTTTTGGCAAATCAATTTGCTCGGGAGAGTGGGTGGCAGTTGGGAGAATGCGACGGTAATTTAGCGATCAGGGTTCATCCTTACCGGAATTCCGACTGGAGACTTGGTTTGGCCCTCACATACGTCTTGCATTTTGTATGTGACAGTTGAATCTGGTTATACCCCCTATGTGAGTATTACGATTATTCGTAATCCTATTTTATGGGGAGGGGGCCAAGTGACTGGTGTGGTATGGACCTGGCACCAGTAGCCTATTTCATCAATATTGCAAAGTATACTTTAGTAGCAAAGTATACTTTGAGGGAGAAATTTTCAGTTTTATGATAAATTTATTAATTTTTATTATACTGAATTTATTACATTATCACAGCCAATTTGGCTGTGATAATGTAATAAATTCAGTATAATAATTCTGCATACTTTTAATCATGAAATATATGCATTTGTTAGTTCTATATGAAATAATGCATTTCAGGAAAAATAAATGATTTCTCCCTCAAAGTAGACTTTGCTAGTAAAGTATACTTTGCAATTTTGATGAAATCGGCTACTGGTCAGGTTATTCTAATGCATGGCACTGAAGGATTCACGTCTTCATTGAGAATCTTAATGGGATTCACACCTGGGGCTAAGTGATACGGTGTAGTACGGGTACCTGGCACCAGATCAGGATCAGCTGAAAGTTTTCCATTGTAATTTCAGCACTGAAAACATGATTCTTCTCCCCCCACCCTGTACATTCCTGTTGGTATATGACCTTGATGTTGAATGGACGTAAAACCTCAATCAATCAATCGAGAATGAAATTGCGGAGAAAATGCTCACAATGTTTCATAAGCATGGCTTCTAGTATCTGTGTGCGTCGGTGAGAAATATTTTCACTGACTACCTTGGCGGGCTCGACGTACGGTACGGTATAAGCCGATATCACCTCGTTTTGTTAGATATTACTATTAACATTATGAGCCATAATCGTGAAAAACTATCCATTGAATTTACGACCAATGCACACCCACGTCAGTAAAGAACCATTCAAGGTATGTTAAAATGCCAAAATTGGATTAAAATTATAACACTTTCGACTCCACATGTCATACAACCGATATGTGCAATCACTGTAGATCCCGATGAGACGGCTCGTAACGAGCCGTCTCATCGGGATCTGCAGTGTTTGTCAGAAATTTCAAGATTTTAAAAAAAAAAACCTTTCAGATTAATGGAATTGTCTGAAAATCAACTTGGGACAGCCCATTCCAGGGGTGAACAGTTTTCGTCAACTATGGAGACATAAACAAGACATGGCAGCTTGAAATGATTTAAACAATCCACATTCTCTGGCAAAATGCGTTTCATCCAGAAAAATAGACAGAAACAACAAAAAAAGTAGACAAAAAATTATTAATTTCATCAAATATCGGATAAAAAAAAGATCAAGTACATGTACTTGCGATCACAGGTGGATGACTCGGACCTATGACGCCAAAAAAAATGCCTAATAAAAAAATCCCATTACCCCACCCACCTGGTATCGTACTGTACATGACGTTAATAGAAGATAGTACTGTATGAGACCAAGTGGGTGGGGTAATGGATTTTTTTGTAGTGTTCATTTTCTTTGTGTCACAGGTCCGAGTATTCCACCTGTGCTTGTGATTGCATAGGCTAGACTGATCGAGTCCCAATGGTCGTAAATTTAATTGGGTCAATTTTCCAGGACATGTTTCAATATTAACATATTATAACTAACGTTTGTATACTAATTAATACTGGACAGAACAATTGTATCAAAAAAATGAGACGTGTTTGATTTATATTATCATCCCCCATCGTATCACATATACAGTGGAACCTATCTAAACTGGACACCCTGGGACATGCTGGGCATGTCCCAGGGTGTCCGTTTTAGAGAGGTTCCACTAAGCTAAGGTATGAGGGTGTGCTTTGCGAACTTTAAATGGGATTATCAGGCATTGTGGATGGCAATGGAACACATACAATTAAGGGTGGGTGGTTGGTCGGGCGAAAGTGAAGGCGTACATTAATGGTAGGGGTTCCTCCTTATAGGAATCACAATTTGCCTGGTTTGGCCCTCGGGTACGTTTTTAGCTCGACTATTCGAAGAATAGTTAGAGCTTATGTTGTCACCCCCGCGTCGGCGTCATCGATTACATAGTTAATTCCCCTTGGTTAAGGTTTTTAGTCAAGCTTGTATATGGAATACTACTGGCCCTACACTCACCATACTTGCACAACTTCATCTCCTAGTGATGTACATCAATAACCCCTGATCTATATTTGACCTTGACCTACATTTCCTCTTGAATTACTTAGTTAATTCCCCTTGGTTAAGGTTTTTAGTCAACCTTGGTTAAGGTTTTTAGTCAAGCTTGTACATGGAATACTATTGTGCATACAGACACCATACTTGGACAACCTTTTCTCATAGGGATGTACATCAATAACCCCATATCCATATTTGACCTTGACCTACATTTCCTCTTAAATTACTTAGTTAATTCCCCTTGGTTAAGGTTTTTAGTCAAGCTTGTACATGTATATGGAATACTATTGGCCCTACACCCACCATACTTGGACAACTTCATCTCCTAGTGATGTACATCAATAACCCCTGATCTATATTTGACCTTGACTTACATTTCCTCTTAAATTACTTAGTTAATTCCCCTTGGTTTTTATGTTTTTAGTCAACCTTGGTTAAGGTTTTTAGTCAAGCTTGTACATGGAATAATATTGTGCATACAGACCCATACTTGGACAACCTTTTCTCATAGGGATGTACATCAATAACCCCTGATCTATATTTGACGACCTACATTTCCTCTTGAATTACTTACTTAATTCCCCTTGGTTAAGGTTTTTAGTCAAGCTTGTATATGGAATACTACTGGCCCTACACCCACCATACTTGGATAACTTCATCTCCTAGTGATGTACGTCAATAACCCCTGATCTATATTTGACCTTGACCTACATTTAACCTTGAATTACATAGTTAATTCCCCTTGGTTAAGGTTTTTAGTCAACCTTGGTTAAGGTTTTTAGTCAAGCTTGTACATGGAATACAAGTGTGCATACAGACACCATACTTGGCCAACCTTTTCTCATAGGGATGTACATCAATAACCCCTGATCTATATTTGACCTTGACCTACATTTCCTCTTGAATTACTTAGTTAATTCCCATTGGTTAAGGTTTTTAGTCAAGCTTGTATATGGAATATGCCTGGCCCTACACCCACCATACTTGGACAACTTCATCTCCTAGTGATGTACATCAACAACCACTGACCTATATTTGACCGTCACCTACATTTAACCTTGAATTACATAGTTAATTCCCCTTGGTTAAGGTTTTTAGTCCACCTTGGTTAATGTTTTTAGTCAAGCTTGTACATGGAATACTAGTGTGCATACAGACACCATACTTGGACAACCTTTTCTCATAGGGATGTACATCAATAACCCCTGATCTATATTTGACCTTGACCTACATTTCCTCTTCAATTACTTACTTAATTCCCTTGGTTAAGGTTTTTAGTCCAGCTTGTATATGGAATACTCCTGGCCCTACACCCACCATACTTGAACAACTTCATCTCATAGTGATATACATCAACAACCCCTGACCTATATTTGACCTTGACCTACATTTAACCTTGAATTACATAGTTAATTTCCCTTGGTTAAGGTTTTTAGTCAACCTTGGTTAAGGTTTTTAGTCAAGCTTGTACATGGAATACTAGTGTGCATACAGACACCATACTTGGACAACCTTTTCTCATAGGGATGTACATCAATAACCCCTGATCTATATTTGACCTTGACCTACATTTCCTCTTGACCTACATTTCCTCTTGAATTACTTAGTTAATTCCCCTTGGTTAAGGTTTTTAGTCAAGCTTGTATATGGAATATGCCTGGCCCTACACCCACCATACTTGGACAACTTCATCTCCTAGTGATGTACATCAACAACCACTGACCTATATTTGACCTTCACCTACATTTAACCTTGAATTACATAGTTAATTCCCCTTGGTTAAGGTTTTTAGTCAACCTTGGTTAATGTTTTTAGTCAAGCTTGTACATGGAATACTAGTGTGCATACAGACACCATACTTGGACAACCTTTTCTCATAGGGATGTACATCAATAACCCCTGATCTATATTTGACATTGACCTACATTTCCTCTTCAATTACTTAGTTAATTCCCCTTGTTTAAGGTTTTTAGTCAAGCTTGTAGATGCAATATTCCTGGCCCTACACCAACCATGCTTGGACAACTTCATCTCCCAGTGATGTACATCAATAATCGCTGACCTATATTTGACCTTGACCTACTTTTATCCTTGGATTACTTTCTTATTTCCCCTTGGTTAAGGTTTTTAGTCAAGCTTGTATATGGAATATTCCTGTGCCTACAGCAACCATACTTGGAAAACTTCATCTCCTAGTGATGTACATCAATAACCCCTGACCTATATCTGACATTGACCTACATTTAACCTTGAATTACTTACTTAATTTCCCTTCGTTAAGGTTTTTAGTCAACCTTGGTTAAGGTTTTTATGCAGGCCGCGGCCACATTGACCTACATTTGTTAACTTGTAATTACTTACTTAATTTCTTGGTTAAGGTTTTTAGTCAACCTTGGTTAAGGTTTTTATGCAGGCCGCGGCCACCTTGTTTGTCAAGCTATGTGTACATCGACAACCCTCGTAGTCGAGCTATGCTGTTCTCCTACAGCTCTTGTTACTGGCTCTTTTGTTACTGGGAGTTGAATTGGCTTATGCCCATTGTATAGAAGATTACCTGATCCTATGCTTTTGAGGGGGCCTGATTCTTGGTGTGTCGACCTGACATCCATCAGTAGATTTCAGGGTGAATATTGGTTTTGTTATTCTAAATATTAGTTCTGATTTTGGGATTCAGTGTACTTGTACAGGAACTTTGACCCGGCCTTAATGACCTAGCTGTTGATCCGTAAACCCCAACGTAGTCAACCTTGTTAAGGTTTTTATGCCAGGCCGCGGCCTGTTTGTAGATGTGTACATCGACAACTATCAGTATTGTGTTCTCCACACTCTTGTTATCTTTGGCTCAGTTACCTGATGATTGGCTTATTGGCCCATTGTAAAAGTTAATTATTCTTCGATACTTGCAGTTGGGAGGGGGCCAAGTGATTGGTGTCAGGACCTGACATCCGATCAGGATATTCTGATCAGGGCTGATATATGGTTTTGTTACATTATTCAGATTTTGGATTCAGTTTGTACTTGTACAGGAACATTGACCCGGCCTTAAATGACCTTAGCTGTTGATAGGCCGTTAAACCCCAACAAACAAACACACATAAAATTAAGGATACATAATATTATACTGCCTGCATGTCCGATTTAGAGAGAGGTTCTACTGTATGTGAGACCCGCAACAATTGTCTATGCTACGTCTCAAAATGACTTTGAAATTCAGTGTAAAGTTTGCAGCTGATGATAAATATATGTTTTGCAACATCTGTATACTGTCTGCCGAGTACATCGTGCACGAACCGTTCACTATTTCTGGCAAATATTGTTGATATTTTGTGGATATTCTACAATCCTACAGTGGGTGGTTGGTCGGGTGAACGCGACGGCGTAAATTAACGGTAGGGGTTACGTTTTTATCTTTGGCTCAAATGTGTTACCTGGGAGTTAAATTGGGTTATTGCCCATTATAAAAGTAGTAAGGTTATTACTGATTCTACTGCTTTTGGGAGGAGGCCAAGTGATTCTGGTGTGGCGAGGACCTGGCATCAGATGAGGATTATTCTGATTTCAGGGGTCAATGTATAGTTTTTAGCTCACCTGAGCGAAGCTCATGAGCTATTGTTACCGCAATGTGTCCGTCCGTCCGTCGTCCGTCCGTGAACATTTTCAAACGTCTTCTCGGTAACCATTGGGCCTATAGTCACCAAACTTCATGGTCATGGTCCTTAGGTAGGGGAATTACAAAATTGTTAAAATGACGTCATTACGTTATCCAAGATCCGCCAACCGGATTTCGACAAAACTTGGTAGAAATGATCGATGTAGAATGCTCTATCAAAGGTGTTAAAATGGTGACCCCGAGGTCAAAAATGGGCGTGGCCCGTGGGGTCAAGTTGGGGTCAAATTTTATTTTTGACCGAATATTGTCATGTTATATATCAAATCGATATCATTTTTTGTCGAAATCGGATGGTTATGTCATCCAAGATGGCCGCTGAAAGGTCAAAAGGTCGTTCTTTTATTAGAGATTTCAAAATTCTTCTTCACATGAACCGCTTGGCCCATGGTAGCCAAACTTAAAAGTTATGGTCCATGGGTGAAGCCTTTTCAGATTTGTTATAATGGAGGTCGTCGCTAATCCAAGATGGCCGCCGTCTAAAAATAGCATACATTCTTAGAAAATCTTCTCATGAACCGCTAGCCAGATTTCGACGAAACTTGGTAGGAATGATCGATGTACTATGCTCTTTCATAGTTGTTAAAATGGTGACCCCGGGGTCAAAAATGGGCGTGGCTCGTGGGGTCAAATTGGGTCAAATTTTATTTTTGACCGAATATAGTCATGTCTATCAAATCGAAGGTATCAAAGAGGCGATCGCTTTGGTACATTTTTTGTCGAAATTGAATGGTCATGTCATACAAGATGGCCGCCGAAAGGTCGTTCTTTTATTAGATATTTCAAAATTCTTCTTCACACAAACCGCTTGGCCCATGGTTGCCAAACATCACAGTTATGGTCCATGGGTGCAGCCTTTTCAGATTTGTTAAAAAATCTTCTCATGAACCGCCAGCCGGATTTCGACAAAACTTGGTAGAAATTATCGATGTAGAATGCTCTATCAAAGGTGTTAAAATGGTGACCCCGGGGTCAAAAATGGGCGTGGCCAGTGGGGTCAAATTGGGGTCAAGTTTTATTTTTGACCGAATATGCTCATGTCGTATATCAAATTGAAGGTATCGATAAGGCGATTGCTCTGGTGCAATATTTGTCGGAATCGGATGATAATGTCATCCATGATGGCCGCCAAAAGGTCCATTTATTCGAGATTTTGAACGTCTTTTTCTCAGGAACCACATGGCCGATGCTGGTCAAACTTCATAGTAAGTTAAGATCCTTTTGTGAAGCATTTTCAGATTTGGTAAAATGAGTCATCGCTTAATCCATCTAAAACCATCTAAAAATAGCTCACTTTTTTTAAAACACAATGTCACATTCTCCTCTGGTGTTCATGGAGTCAGGTGAGCGAATTAGGGCCATCATGGCTCTCTTGTTTAGCTCACCTGAGCAAAGCTCATGTGAGCTATTGTTACCGCAATTTGTCCGTCCGTCCGTCTGTCCGTGAACATTGTCAAACATTGCCAAACGTCTTCTCCTCGGTAACCATTGGGCCTATAGTTACCAAACTTCATGGTCATGGTCCTTAGGTAAGGAGAATACAAAATTGTTAAAATGACGCCATTACGTAATCCAAGATTTCGACAAAACTTGGTAGGAATGAATGATGTACAATGCTCTTTCAAAGTTGTTAAAATGGTGACCCCGGGGTCAATAATGGGCGTGGCCCGTTGGGTCAAATTGAGGTCAAATTTTATTTTTGACCGAATATGGTAATTTCTATATCAAATCGAAGGTATCAAAGAGGCGATCGCTCTGGTACATTTTTTGTCGAAATTTGATGGTTATGTCATCCAAGATGGCCGCCGAAAGGTCAAAAGGTCGTTCTTTTATTAGAGATTTCAAAATTCTTCTTCACACGAACCGCTTGGCCCATGGTGGCCAAACTTCACACGTATGGTCCATGGGTGAAGCCTTTTCAGATTTGTTAAAACGGAGGTCGTTGCTAATCCAAGCACAAATTCTTAAAAAATATTTTTCTCATGAACCGCCAGCCGGATTTCGACGAAACTTGGTAGGAATGATCGATGTACAATGCTCTTTCAAATTCGTTAAAATGGTGACCCCGGGGTCATAAATGGGCGTGGCCCGTGTGGTCAAATTGGGGTCAAATTTTATTTTTGACCGAGTATGGTCATGTCTATATCAAATCGAAGGTATCAGAGAGGCGATCGCTCTGGTACATTTTTTGTCGAAATTTGATGGTCATGTCATCCAAGATCGTTCTTTTATTAGAGATTTCAAAATTATTCTTCACACGAACCGCTTGGCCCATGGTGGGCAAATTTCACAGTTATGGTCCATGGGTGAAGCCTTTTCAGTTGGTATAACAGATGTCGTCGCTAATCCAAGATGGCAGCAGTCCCGCCAGCCGGATTTCGACGAAACTTGGTAGGAATGATCGATGTACAATACTCTTTTAAAGTTGTTAAAATGGTGTCCGCTGGGTCAAAAATGGGCGTGGCCCGTGGGGTCAAATTGGGGTCAAGTTTTATGTATTATGTTTTATGCTCCTGTCATATATCAAATTGAAGGTATCGATGAGGCGATTGCTCTGGTGCAATATTTGTCGGAATCGGATGCTTATGTCATCCATGATGGCCGTCAAAAGATCCATTTATTTGAGATTGTGAACGTCTTTTTCTCAGGAACCACATGGCCGATGCTGGCCAAACTTCATAGTAAGTTAAGATCCTTGGGTGAAGCATTTTCAGATTTGGTAAAATGAGAGTCATCGCTTAATCCAATCATGGCCATCTTGTTTATTGTAAATATTCAGTTCTTATTTTGGGATTTGGATGCACTTGTACAGGTAATATATGGGATTTAGTACTAAACCAATTGACCCGGCCTTAAATGACCTTAGCTGTTGATAGACCCGTTAAACCCCAACAATAAAATCCACAATCCTACAAGTATGAAATTGTTGAAAATGGTGACGTTGGAGGAAATTATTAATCATTTTTGCCAATTTTCATTTGGACACAAGTTACTTGGTTGCTTTCCCAGAGACGAGACCTCTCTACATGTTGTTGTTGATGTAAAATCCCAATCAATCAATCAATCATTTGTGGCTGTAAATATTTCATCCACCCTGACCAACTGTTTTCTAGAGTAACTGTCTCATTCAACTGCTTGTCTACACCAGTTAACCGTTTCATGCGGAGGATATGCCATTTTGATTGGGGAATATCACAAATATTTTCTTTAAATGTGCTTAGAAGTATATGTCATGACCACCAATTGGTGGTAGCAACATATACTTTCATTGAGACATAAGAAAAATAAAAATAAAATATTTTAAACAATTGATACCCGTAAAGGTGTATTCCGCATGTGTATTCCGCATGGGTTAACTGTATTTGCACCTGAACAAAATGGCTTGCTTCAATCAAAATGTTCCATGAACATACTTTTAGCTAGAACATGTACCCACTTTTGTGAAAGAAAGCTGGGTATATTGTTTTTGTCACGGGTTTCCAACCTTTTGAATACGCTGTCTACCACCAGACTTCAAAAACAGTTTCACAACCGCCTGCGTGAATCTTGCCGAGTGGGTGGTTGGTCGGGTGAAAGCGACGGCGTAAATTAACGGCATGGGCTCCTCCTTATAGGAATCACGATTTGCCTGGTTTGGCCCACAGGTACGCTTTTATCTTTGGCTCTTTTGTTACTGGGCGTTAAATTGGGTTATTGCTCATTATCAAAATAGTAAGATTATTACTGATCCTACTGCTTTTGGGAGGGTGCCACGTGATTCTGGTGTGGCATGGACCTGGCATCGGATCAGGATTATTCTGATTTCAGGGCTGAATATATACTTTTTTTTATTCAGTTCTTATTTTGGGATTTTCTCCCCATTTGTACATGTACTTGAACATGTACTTGTACAGGTAATATATGGGATTTAGTACTAATCCGATTGACCCGGCCTTAAATGACCTTAGCTGTTGATAGGCCGTTAAACCCCAACAAACAAACAAACAAACAAACAATCTTGCCGAGATAATCAATGTTTCTGAACATCTGTTGGCAATGCCAACTCGCAGTCAAGCAATTTGCACAGCTCCGGCTCAGACAATCAAGCCCAATATGCAAGAATTTGTAAGTCAAGATTTGTGCAGGTGGTAGTGTATTCCTTACCGGAATCCCAACTGGAGACCTGTAGCCGATTTCACCAAAATTGCAAAGCATACTTATCTAGCAAAGTGTACTTTGAGGGAGTAATCATTTATTTTTCCCGAAATGCATTATTTCATAAAGAACTAACGACTGCACATATTTCATTATTACAATTTATTATACTGAATTTATTACATTATCACAGCCAAAATGGCAGATGGCTGTGATAATGTCATAAACTCAGTATAATAAAAATTTAATAAATGTATCCTTAAATTGAAAATTTCTCCCTCAAAGTGTACTTAGCGAGATAAGTATACTTTGTAATTTTGGTGAAATTGGCTAGTTTTAGCTCTCGGGTACGTCTTTGGCATGCTTGTATGAGAGAGCTGAATCCGGTTATACCCCTTAATTATATATATGAGTAATATGATTATTCCTAATCGTATTACTTTTAGGGAAATGGGCCAAGTAGTGCGGGCTCATAGCTCAATATTATAGAGGAATTGATCACTTCGGGATACAAGCATGACATTTGGTGGAGTTGTAGAGAACAACAAACTTTATTTTTTCAGATGGGGAGCCATCTCAAATTTTTGACCATTTTTCGGAAACATACTGGAGCAGTCTTTTTTCCTGTCTCCTGATGCGCCGAAATATCAGCGGCGGGATTTTAGACATACATACATACATACATACAACAACAACAATTAAAGTTTTTAGGTGGAAACATTTGTAGACCTAGGTGATCAATTATGGTCGTGTCTGCAAGTCAAAAATGATGTGAGTTGAATAATTAATGACATATGGATGCTGTCTGGTTTCCCAACGCCATTGAAAGAACCCAAACGCAACACCTCACAAATGGCAATTGTCATTTTCACAACACCCCTAATTGTCCAGTGACCCAAATCCGTGCGATACCTATTTCCGTGAACAACATTTACCTTGCCTGTGTTGTGATACAAATGTTGCTGAGAGAAAACAATTTTACTCTGTTGGGGGACCCCACCTCGCCATTTTTGTTGTTGATGTTGTCTTAACCATTTTGTGCCCATTTTTTGTAGGTCGGGGTTGTCGGGTGGGGGGGGTGACACTTGTAATAGTCGTTTTGAAACGCATTACACCAATATACCACCAGCTGCTCTGCGAACCAAGGATCCAGATGTACCTCAACTGGTAGAAGGCATACAGATCACAAATGACACAGTCGTGGGCCGCTTACCATGCATCACAGCTTCCAGACAATAGCCATTCCCAGACTACAATAATTGTAGTGTTTGGAGGACTTCATATCGAGATGGCTGCGTTGAAGGCACTGGGGAACTGGATGTCCAATAGCGGATGGACAGATGCAATTGTCCAGGCAGAGATCGCCACTACAGGAAGGACAGACTCCTTCATAAGTGCCTCTCACCTCAAACGTAGACGCAGAATGCACGAAGTCAGAACAGTTGCCCAATATATCATGCAGCACATGGCATATGACAAAGCAATGGATGGCGAGGAAGAGCCGATGGACTTCAATACCTGGTGTGACGTACAGTCGAAAGAACACCCTCAATTCTGTTACTGGGCCACTACGATGAAATTGGAGCTAACTGTTCTACAGCTTGTGAGGTCACTGCGTGAATGAAATTTCTCGTTGTATGTAGACACTGTGAGCAAACTCATCCCATGGTTCTTCGCCCTGGATCACGTCCATTACTCCCGGTGGTTACCAGTTCACGTCCGAGATACGAGGGAATTGCCAGCCAAGCATCCCAGCGTATATGCTCAGTTTGTTGATGGAAATTTTGTAGCACTCAAGACGTCGAGAAAGTTTTCTGCTATAGCTCTCGACCAGGCACATGAACAGCTGAATGCAAGCATAAAATAAGAAGGTGGAGCAGTAGGACTGACGGTGAACCCGAGTGCTCTACGTCGTTGGACAATAGCTGGGCCGGAAGTGTCCCGATTAATTGAAGAGTTCGAGATTAGTTGTCAGCCTATACAGCATGTGATGGAGACACGTCACCGTGAACAAATGGCTAGTACTCAGAAAGCCTTTGTAAATGATGTAAAGTCTCTGGTTTCAGCAATTGATGGACTATGCAATCCATTTGAAGAGGAAAGTGGAGAGCTGTTAGTGCTGGATTCTCGATAAATCAGCGAAACTGTTAGCCATATTGAAGACATTGGTAAGTCTCAATACCAGGAGTATGTCAAGGAAAGATTGGATGACAGAAGTAAACTCGTATCAGATACTATTACAAGAAACAAATTGGCATTGTTTAGTCGCCCACCAGTGAGAGAAGTCTCTAAGGCAAAGTCCCAAGTTGCTGCTCTCAAGAGTGACTGTGTTCTCTTCTCACGTCTCTATATCGCTTGCCAGTCTAGGGATGGCAATTTAGAAGACTTTTTCAAGCATGAGAATCAGGGAAGCCCACCATCATTATCTCAGGCAGGCAAGAAGGCAGATATTCTCCAGTTTCTTGACAGTTTGGTGACATCACAATCCGATACCCCACACGTTCATGCTAAGGTGCTTGACGGAGCAGCCATCGTTCACATGCTACAACCGGGTGTTGCTAGAACATTCAAGGAATATGCTGATCAAGTATCAAATGGGATGTGTACCTTCCTGACAGTTTGAAGCAAGGAACAAGAGACAACAGAAGCACAGGAATAAGAAAGCGTGTTGACCTAAAGGCAAAATTGCCTGGAAATTTACAAAGCTTTATACGCGTGGATGACAATAAGACGGAGTTATTCGACTATTTAGGACAAAGTCTCATGGAAAATCCAGTGGATGGCAAAGAACTGTATAGCACAAGTAGACAAACTATTCTCTGCTCATCAGACCGGGAAGATACATCTGGGTTAGCACCATGTTCCCACGGGGAGGCTGACTCACGGATAATGCTTCACGTGGCTGATCAGGTCGGACAGGGCTACAAGAAGATCAGTGTGCGAACAGTGGATACAGATATTGTGATTCTGTCCGTGGCAACTGCGAGCAAACTTATGCCAGAATTGTCCGAGCTCTGGGTAGCTTTTGGAACAGCGAAATATTTCAGGCATCTACCAACGCATTTACTGGGTGCGACACAGTGTCAGCATTTGCTGGAAAATGGAAATATTCAGCATGGGATACCTGGAATGTACTTCCGGAGATGACAGACGCCTTATCCCACTTGTCCAACAATCCACCATAGCACCGCATCCCAGACCAGTGTATGTGCTTAGTTGAGCGATTTGTAGTTGTTATGTACGACCGGGCAATCTGAGGCAGAAAATGTCAATGCCGCAAGACAACAGCTGTTTTCCAAGGGGTCTCGAGCTCTGGAGAACATTCCGCCAACACAGGCTGCACTTACACAGCACACAAGACGGGCTATCTACCAGGCTGTTCACTGCTGGGGACAAGCACTAGTGGCCATGCCAGTACTTCCCGGGCAACTGGGGTTGGAAGAAGAGTTCAACAGGCTGGAAGCTTCTATGGACCCCACTGACGGATGCAACAGCATCATGCTATGAACTGATTCACTGCTCATGCAAGAAGGGCTGCAGAGGACGCTGCAAGTGCACAAAGGCGGGCTTAACATGCACTGCGTTATGTGTGTGTGGAGGAAACTGTGATTCGGCAGAATGAGACGGCTCTGTTGTACTTACCTTAACCTAGAAGTATTTCCAATGGTTACTGGTGAATTGTCAAGGCAGGTAGACTGGTTGCATAATATATTCATGCAGTCTGAACATGACGTTAAATGCACAGTTTTAAAGTTTTGTCTGCACAGATACATGCAAAACATGCTTACTGTCCTTTGTGAACAGCTTAGACCATTGACAACTTGTACTTGGGTGTCCAAGATGAGACTTATCTAGATTGTTCTAAATCGGAGCGAGAACTAATTGGATACATTCAGCTGATATGATGTATCCTATGTGAGAAAATTATAATATACAGTTGGATAGTGGTATTTGGCGGCCATCTTGGATTTACCAAAACAATAAATTATTTGCTTGGTGATTAAAATTATTCGAATGCATGATTGTGTCCAAAAACTACATGAGGTATTTATTAAAATACATAATTACATAATCTATAGGTAAATACTGGTATATACAGAACAAAACACTTGCTATTTGGCGGCCATTTTGGATTTATGCAAATTAACGATTAATCCAATTTGATAGCTGAAGTTGTGCAAATACATTATTGTGTCTCCACACTCAATTCTGGATTTTTTAAATCATTTGAATTATTATTTGATGACAAATACAGATAAAAAATGAAAAATACTGATATTTGGCGGCCATCTTGGTTTTATGCAAATGAGGCAATTACCAAATTAGCTTTGTTAGATGATTATAGTACATTTCTGCGTCCATACACTATATTCCATATTTATAAAAGTTATTAAATGTGGTTTACATGGGCAAATACTGAGATATGGTGAAAAATGTCAATTTTTGGCGGCCATCTTGGATTTTTAGCCAACCTGGGTAAAATCTGCGATGGCTCCACATCTGAAAAAAATAAAGTTTGTTGTTCTCTACAACTCCACCAAATTTCATGCTTGTATCCGGAAGTGATCAATTTTTTCAGCTATGAAGTGACTGGTGTGGTATGAACGTTATTCTAATTTCAGGGTTGAATATATAGAGAATAAAACTGTAGTAGGTTAGTGCCGTGAATGGGAAAAAATATCCGGCAAGGCTCAAGAATTTCTTTATTCCTCATCAGAAGTATATGTTGTGACCACTCATTTGAACTATTCTATTTATCCTGTCAACACTTACAAATGGCTGTAAAATGCAAAAATAGTATTGACTGGATATCAAAAATGTTTCACGGCACCGCGTTTCACGCACATACGCACCGTGTTGACGGGATAAATTTTGTTCTCTATGTAAATATTCCGTACTGATTTTAAGATTCCCCCCCCCCAATGCAGCAGGTTAAATACGGGACCGAACCCGTTGGCCCGACTTTAAATGACCTTAGCTGTTAATAAGCCGTTAAACACCAATAAACAAATAAACTGCAGACTATTAGAAAAAGTGGGAATATTGTCACGGTGCGCCATGACATTGATTTACATCTGCAGTAACGGCGACCCAGGGTGTCAGGTTCAGAGAAATTCCACTGTTATTCTGGTCTATGAGCATTGTCAAGGTGCATGATCATGTGGTTACAACAACAACAACGTCGCCCACTCCAAAGTAAGTATTATTTGATATTTTCCTTAATATGCAACGGATTTCGATGAAACATGGCGCAGCAAACGCGTCTTCATGCGATGAATTTGGTGGTCCAGTGAGTTTGGCACAGACTTATGTCGTTTTTGCAAAGAATCGAGACACGGAAATCGATTCTTCGCAAAAACGACAGAAGTTTCAGTACTTGTTGTTGTTGTTAGTACCACGTGATCATACACCTTGATTGTAAGATGTTTGGGAGATTCAAGATTCTTCACCGTTAATCCATTATGGCAGTCATTCACAACAAACCGTGAATCCATTCTTGCAGGGATTCATCCCAAACAGTGGATCCATTTTGACAGGAATTCACACCTGTGACCAAGTGTTCTAGTGTGTTAAAGGTACATGCCCACTCAGTAGGCACAAATGTTCTGTATAGGAATTAAATAAGTGTATAATTGTATCACTATTACACCAGTTCTAAAAATTACGAGTGCCCGTTATACAGATATACGGTAATAATTTAGTAATATGTATTTTACTGATAGTGACGCGCGGTGGTATCCAGCTATTTTCACATGCAACACCTGAACAAATAATATTTTCGACATACATATATTATAAAGTATGATCATTGCACATCAAAAAGTAAATACAGAGAATAAATAGTAATGTCCGTTAACATTTTAAGGAAAAACTGTTATCGCCCCTGATATCGGTGTGGAAATTTACGACTGATATAAAATGTATAATAACGCCAATCAATATGTGGGGTAATGGTGAATGATGTCTCTGACATAAAGAACATGTGCCTACTGAGTGGACATGTACATTTAAATACGCATTGTAAAAACATATGAAAAAATGTAGAACATCAGACCTAAGTCGGTTCCAGTCTGCAAGTTAATTAAACTTGCAATAGGCGTCCTCCGCTTGAATCGTCCATTTACACGAGTTGACACCGACGTCGTAACTATAGCAACTATTCTCGTTGGTCTGCACAACAAATCTGATGGACCCGTCGGAGACCCAGCCGCACCTGTAAGGTCATTTATCCTTTAATCCTTACACTTGGAAAAGTCGCGGGAATACTGGACGAAGGCCGGAAGGCCTCGTCCAGTATTCCCGCGACTTTTCCAAGTTTATATCCCCTGTAGAATTAATTTCTGTCGTCTGCTGTATCTTTTCTAGTTTTCATTTATCTCATAAAAAAACTTGCTTTGACAGCACTTTAGAATCATGATTCTAAACTGCTGTCAAACCATGTTTTTATTGAGAAAGAAGGTAAAGTATATAGCAACAGCAGACGACAATCTTCGCGTGCAGCAGTCTAAGGGTTAAAGGTACTACGTCTCAGATGACAATTAAATGAACCAAACGTACCATTTTATTTGATCAAAATACAAGGAGTTTGTGCTTCATTATTGATTGTCACAAACAAAAAGGGGAGATAATTGGCAATGTGTTTTCGCTATTACGGCACCAGGAAGCACAATAGTGAAACATAACGATTGTTATCCCTTCGCCGCTAAGCAATAGGGGATATCGTTAGTCCATGTACGTAGTGCGTGCATAGGTACGTACGTACGTTAGTAAGACCTTTCATTTTTCAATAGCTTATGAAGCGGTGCTTCACCGAATTTGATAATATTTGGCACACAAGGTGTGCATGAATTGTGCTATATTTTGCATATGACCCACGCCCGACCGCTCAAGGTCAAAGTCACTGAGGACTTATGTTCATTTTCTTTGTAAGGAAAATGAGTTGCATTATTAGCCATCGATTAACCCTGAGACCGCTACTCATAGAGAATAGTAGGTTAGTGCCGTGAATGGGAAAAAATATCTGGCAAGGCTCGGGAAACGGGATGGGCGAGGCTCTGCCGAGCACATCCCGTTTCCGTGCCGCGCCAGATATTTTTTCCCATTCACGGCACTAACCTACTATTCTATTTATCCTGTGAACACCTACAAATGGCTGTAAAATGCAAAAATAGTATTGACTGGATATCAAAAATGTTTCACGGCACCGTGTTTCACGGCACATACGCACTGTGTTGACGGGATAAAGAACAATTGTCGTCTGCTGTTGCTTTTATATATTGCCTTATTTCTCAATAAAAACATGGTTTGACAGCACTTCAGAATACTTTCCAATGGAAATGATTCTGAAGTGCTGTCAAAGCATGTTGTAAATTATTCTAAAGTGATTGCATAGCACGTTTTTGATGATAAAAATGGAAAATAGAAAAGAAACAGCAAACGACAAACAAAATAAGATAGCGGTCTAAGGGTTAACAGAAAATCAAGCGTTCGCAACGTTAGTTATGTTTCCGGTGAATCATATGTACAATCAGAGACATGGAGACTAACTCAAACTCCTTGATACAATTGGGTTCAGACTAACAATTCGTTCCCTCAATTTAACAATTCATTCCCTCAATTTAACAATTCGTTCCCACAAATTAACAAATCGTTCCCTTAGTTTAACAATTAGTTCCCACGAATTAACAATTCGTTCCCACGAATTAACAATTCGTTCCCTCAGTTTAGCAATTCTTTCCCACGAATTAACATATCGAATTGTTATATCATGGGAACGAATTGTTAAAACGAGGGAACGAATTGTTAAATTGAGGGAACTAATTGTTATTTCGTGCGAACGAATTGTTAATTCGAGGGAACGAATTGTTATATCGTGGGAACGAATTGTTAAATGGGGGGGAACGAATTGTTATTAAGTGGGAAGGAATTAATAAAAAAAATCCATGTCCCTTGCGGGGCTCCGTAGAAATAAGCTACAAATCCACAATTACTTTTTATTTTTTTACGAATCTATTCCGGTGGGTGGTGATCGGGCGAATGAGACGGCGTAAATCATAGGAATCACGATTTGCCTGGTTTGGCCCTCAGGTACGTTTTTATCTTTGACTCTTTTGTTACCTGGGAGTTGAATTGGGTTATTGCCCATTATAAAAGTAGTAAGATTATTACTGATCCTAGTGCTTTTGAGAGGGGTCAAGTGATTCTGGTGTGGCGAGGACCTGGCATCAGATCAGGATTATTCTGATTTCAGGGCTGAATATATAGCTTTGTTATTTTAAATATTCAGTTTTGATTTTGGGATTTGTCCTCCCATTTGTACATGTACTTGAACATGTAGATGTACTTGTACAGGTAATATATGGGATTTAGTACTAAACCCCTTGACCCGGCCTTAAATGACCTTAGCTGTTGATAGGCCGCTAAACCCAAACAAACAAACAAACGAATCTATTCCATGACTTGCTCACATTCAGCACCGTTAACTCTTACAATGATGACTGTGTCGTTTGTTGTTTATTTTCCAATTTTCCCATCAATAATTAACATGCTTTAACATCACTTCAGATTTCGTGTCCAGCATTATAATGGTTAAGAAATATTGAAAACAAGAAATGTGGCCTGTCGGCAGACGAATGCCCCAGCTGTAAGGCAAAGCACAGGTTGAAGTAACGGACCGAGGTCTATAAATACATTAAATATGCCTAAAAGCATCAATAAATGAAGAAAAAAATATTATTTTTTTTACCCCCTCCATCTAATCATTATAGGTAATCTATAATGATTAGATGAGGGGGTAAAAAAAATTAAAAAAATTCTTCATTTACTGATGCTTTTAGGCATATTTAATGTATTTATAGACCTCGGTCCGTTACTTCAACCTGTGAGGCAAAGATAACGAGGGCACATTTGAAAGCAAACAATGCCGGATGATTGTGGAATTTTCACAACCCATAGAGGACCACAGTGCTCCAGATAAGTAATTTGTAATTGAGTATTGTCATTCCATCATTTCTGATGTAATTGGGTATCTCAAAATGTTAATTGGTTAAAATAAAATAACACTACTATTTACACATCAACAGACAGCAATTGCTGAATGGTTTGCTTCGAAATGAAAACATGTCTTGGCATTTCATTAGAATTGTCTCCTTGGAGACAATTCTAATGAAATACCAAGATGTGTTTTCATGGAAAATAAGAATATGAAGCAGTTACGTGAAAGGAAACAGACATTTACACGAACGGGACATACGGACGGTACTATATAACAACATAATGCCCCCCTTACCATTTGGTTGCGGGGCCATGAACATGATAAATACAACAGAAACATTTAATCACCAGCGTCGGACTACGGATCGGGAGACCCCGGGATCCATTCCCACCTCCACCGCTGCAAATGGTCGACCCTGTGTTTCTTTGGGCAAGATAACTTCGTGCTAGCCTAGTCCAATCGGATGGGGACTTAAATAGTCGGTCCTGAATGCAAGGTCATCGAGCCAGTGCCGTCGTTAAATCAAAGTATTTACATTTAATCACCACTGTAAAGGGGGAAAGGAACGTAGTTGTGTATGGCAGTAGATTTGTGTCTATGTTCGATCGGCATATTTTCATTTGATTATCGCATAATTATATTCAATAATCAAATGAATATTGATGATTATCGAACGTAAATACTATTGTTATTTTATGGTTGCATATATGTTCAATAATTAAATACATTATTGTAATTTCACAATAAACGGTTTATTTGTATGTTCAATAAATCAAACGTAAATATAAATTCGTTCAAACATATATTTACCCAATTGAATATAAATATGCACTGTCTGCAGATAACAGTTCTGCTATTTATTCGATAAATCGAACATAAAATAAACTGATATATTTACCTAATCAAGCATAAATATAGTTTGTTTAAACAATTATGTGTGCTACATTGAACACACATAGTGCACTGCTGTATTGGTTCGATTATGTTTATTTTCAGTTAACTCAATCGAACGTATATATGTGATGTCAATTGTTTTGTTAAACATATTGGTTCGATAAATTATACATATTGGTTCGATTAATGATACATACATATAGGTTCGATAAATGATACATACATATTGGTTCGATAAATGATACATATATTGGTTCGATAAATGATAAATGGTACATATATTGGTTCGATAAATGATGCATATTGGTTCGATAATTGATACATACATATATTGGTTCGATAAATGGTACATATATTGGTTCGATAAATGATACATATATTGGTTCGATAAATGATGCATATTCAGGGGCGGATCCAGGATTTTGGTTTGTTTCTTTGTCATTTAGCCCAGATGAGAATGTATGTTCCTGATTTCAAAGCACGCAAAAATGCCTCAGAATGGTCAAATGTCTCATCTACAGTGGAACGTCTCTAAACCGGACACCCTGTGACCAGGGTGTCCGGTTTGGAGAGGTTTCACTGTACTATGGATTGGATCAGATCATAGTATACCTGCAAAGGTCATAGCCCGCGTCATGCGCCGTGTAGAGGTCATGTGGAGACGCCAGTTGACCCCCGAGGTCGTTGCAGAAAGCCGCGGCAGCGGTCAATGTCATGTCACCGTATTCAGGGCTGGGTTTACCGTGGAATACTGAAAATGAACATACTGTAATGGACAGTCGGTAAAGTAAATAGTTCATACAGTTCGTACAGTGTTCGAGGCCGGATATAAGCATTTGCTCATACAATGTACACAAACTTCTTCGGCTCTATTCGTAGTGCATTCCCTTACGTTTTATCCAAAGATGTGCAGGATCAGAATTATATTCATAAGTACATGTACATAAAAACACATACGATCGAGATTCTCGGTAATTAGCCGGTACATATTTACAGCTGGGTGGACTGAAGCAGTGTGAATAAAGTGTCTTGCTCAAGAACACAAACGAGGCTCGAACCCACGACCGTATTCGTACGATCATCAGTCGGACGCCTAAGACCGCTCGACCACGCGCTCCATATCATGCACGTATACGTATATAGCATTGTGGCATATGTACAATGGAGGTACGATGATAAACGGTAGTATATATAAAAAAATGACACACATCAAACTTATTAACAATAGTAGTATATAAGAGTCACAATGATACCATCACCTATGGAAGGTGCCAGCTACGCGCGGCACCTTCCACAGCATGATGGTATCATTTGTGACTCTTATATACTACTACCGCGAGACCATATATTTATGACATGAGAAGATACACCCTATTAGAGATAAAAATCCCTATGTTATACTCAGTATATATATAACATAATGGTTCTAGTTAAGTGTGCGTGGTTGAAGACAGGTAGTCACGAGAGATGTTTTCGTACCGGTATTTACGAATATTGCAAACATCACCGTGCATGGATGCGAAGAGGTTCCGTTTCACCTCGCCCATGTCGGCATTGTGGGGTAGGGACCAAATCCGAGTCACTGCTATGTCCACCATGTGGTGGCACTCAGGCTACTCATCGAATGGTTAACAAGGGATTACGTGCTCGCAAGTATTATCGTTTAGTAATAATTCAAATCGGAAAGTCAGTTAGAAAGATAGAATCGATCTAATAAGTCACGGTGTTTCTACAGCATTAAAACACTGTAAAAAACATTATCAAACTAATTTTATAAAATTAAAATTGAACAGAAAAAACAAGTACCAATATAAAAGAGAAAATGGATAATACAATACAATTGGAATTGAAAGTTTTTAATGGCTGTGTTGAAGAAGTTTACGAAGAATACGGGGGTTATAATCCTGTATATAAATTCTATAAAATGAGAACACTAGGCGATATCGAATATATGAAATACCAGCGTAATTTATTACGCTCCGACAAAAACGTTGCATTTACAATATTATACCGGCAATTATGTCAACTATACAAGAGGCAAATACGAACATTAAGACAGATAATGCGTATCGGATATGAAACTAAGGCGTATTATATAAAACTATTAAACCCAACGATTCGTTTACGAACGTACATTTCTACGATATCACTTATACATTTATGTTGTAATCACAACACCAAGCAGACGACAATGTTTCACTTACACGTGTTATAGACATGCAATATAACATGCAAATTATGTGTCCTACCTTACACGTATATTAAGTGTCCATTTTATAGAGAGATTACACGATTACGTCTTCCGGGATGAAACATAAACACACTGTAATATATACTACACACACGTGGGTGTGTATTACACAACCCGCTATCGATATTCCGGAAGTATTGGTTGGTTGGTTGGTGATTGGTGATTGGTTGGCATGTTTTTTATTTTTTTAATTTTTCTTTTAATAATTTAGAACGTTATAACCTATATTATTAAATAAAAAACGAACTTATTATATAAAAAGCAAATAAAATAAAAAAGAGTAAATATTTGGTATTGCACAACACGGTTTTAGCTTAATATATGTAAAATTAACAACAATACTTTGTCTTGGGGGACGCCCCTTGACGAAAAATGAGCGCTCAGTGCACCCGTGCTAACACTTCCAAGGTTGCCTAGACTTTCGACACTAATTACTAGATCAGCCGAGAGATGGGGGTGTGCAGTACGGGTAGCTACACCTCGCTAAGCCAAACAGAAAAAGAATGAATGAATGAATGAATGAAAGAGAGTGGCTTAGCGGGGTGGACCCAGAAGGGTTTTGCTGGCGCGGGTTCGAGCCTCGGTGTGACCCAACTTTTTTTTTTTAAATTGTTTATAATTTTCCTAAAATTAATTAATAAATTGTTTACTGCACCAATATAATTATTTAATAAAAATATTAATTTCTTCCGACTTTATCTCCAAGTTTTTCCCTAAATTTATCCCAATCAGTACACTCAATTTTGGGCATGGTGGCGCGCGCCTTGATTCTTATATCATTTTTTAATTGTTCATATCTCCCCATTTCTTCCACCACGGATTCAAACTCTAAATTTGATATTTTCTTATCGGCCAACGCTTTGGACACCATAACGTCGATGGTATTTTTCTTCGACCTGGCGAGAACAGATATTCTATCATGTTTTCACATTTTTTCTCTAGTTTTCCACCCGACGCCCAATTAATTACCACACACAAGAAACGGCCGACACCGCACATAAAATCCCCACTACAGGAACCGTTATAATGGTGGATATAATTGCAGCTGTCCCCGCCCCACACAACACAGAAACACTCGCTAGAGCCGTGCTAGATGCTTCAGCCGTGTTCACCGCGCGTCTATATTGTTTAGCGTTTCTTTTTCTATTTGTATATTCTCTAACTAAAATATCCTGCATAGCGACGATATTATTCAACCTAAAATCTGAACTTCTTTCGTTAATTGTACACAGTGTTGATGGAGTGGTATTGACAATTGGAAGCGGTGATTCGTTCATAATTTTCAATATATTAGTATTTACAAAATAAGTTCAATTAACAACGAGACAATAGTGGAAGAACTCTCTGGGTCACCGATTTTCGTAACAAAGTTAATAACACTACCTTGGGAAAGTCTAATTCGATCATTACCGGAGAACGAAACCACCGTCGAACTATCTCCAGAGATTTTAATGACTCCAACCCCCGTTCTTCCCCATCTACTACAATATTTATCGCGACCGCGCCAATAGGTTTACCACTACCATTAACCGAGCAGACCGCCATTCGGATAACTTCACCCGCAGCTGTCATAGTGTATCCCCCACATTTATTACTCGCTTTGGCACCGAACGAATATTCATAGTGCCCCTCAACCAATGAGCCCCGCTTCTCAGCCCAAACTGTTATGGCACGTTTTAGCGTTTTCATTGTTCGCACTATTCCGGCAAGCGCACTGTTTGCGTTATATGCCTCAGTACGAATCTTATAAGAGGCCTCCTCAAGAGCTTTGGTCGCGGCTATACGATCATGTTTCAGTTTCTCGGAAATTTCGGTTATCTTTCCGTCTAGTTCGGTAAGTGCCGCTTCTCTGCTGAGAGAGTCCTCTAAGCGCAACGCATCATAAGCCTCCGTAATGGTAGCCTGGTGGCCTTTTAGGGCTTTCTCAACACCCGACCGGGCCTCTTTTTGAAATTCGGTTATTTTTCCGTCTAGTTCACCAACCACCGCTTCTCTGATGAGCCCGTCCTCTGAGCGCAACACCCTATAAACCTCCGTAAGGTCCGCCTGGTGGTCTTCCCGGGCTTTCTCAATACCCGTTCGGACCCCCTCAACCCCCAACCGGGCCTCTTTTCGAAATTTGGTTATTTTTTTGTCTAGTTCAGTAAGTGCCGCTTCTCTGTTGAGAGAGTCCTCTGAGTGCAACGCCCTATAAGCCTCCGCAATGGCCTCCTTGTGGTCTTCTCGGACCCCCTCAACCCCCGACCTGGTCTCTTTCAGAAATTCGGCTATTTTCCCGTCTAGTTCGGTAAGTTTCGCTTCTTTACTGAGAGAGTCCTCTAAGCGCAACGCATCATAAGCCTCTGCAAGGGCCTCCGCAAGGTTCGACTGGTGGTCTTCTCGGACTTTATCAATACCCGACCGGGTCTCTTTTCGAAATTTGGTTATTTTTTTATCTAGTTCGGCAACCGCCGCTTCTCTGATGAGAGAGTCCTCTGAGCGCAACACCTCATAAGCCTCCGTAAGGTCCGCCTGGTGGTCTTCTCGGGCTTTCTCAATACCCGACGTGGCCTCTTTTCGAAATTTGGTTATTTTTTTGTCTAGTTCGGTAAGTGCCGCTTCTCTGATGAGAGAGTCCTCTAAGCGCAACGTATCATAACCCTCCGTAAGGGCCGCCTGGCGGTCTTCTCAGACTTTATCAATATCCGACCTGGTCCCTTTTCGAAATTTTGTTATTTTCCCGTCTAGTTCGGTAAGTGTCGCTTCGTTGCTGAGAGAGTCCTTTAAGAGCAACGCATCATAAGCCTCCGTAAGGCCCGCCTGGTGGTCTTCTCGGACTTTATCAATCCCCAACCGGGCCTCTTTTCGAAAGTTGGTTATTTTTTCACCTAGTTCGTTTAGTTCCGTATGCGTTTCTTCACGACTTTGTGTATTCACAGCCAGGGCATATTCTCTAAGTTGTGATAGTAGACTCTTGTGAATCTCGTCCGTGGCCACCGATATAGTTCTATTGATCAAGGCCTTTGTTTTTTGGGTAGTTAAAAAGTCGCCCTCTGTCGGGATGAATCCCCCTTCTGTCGGTTCCAAACTACCTGGTCCGTATATACTCATTTTCAATAATGTTGATAATATATATATTACGAACATGCGTTTAATTCTAAATAATTTTCTTAAAATTAATTAATTTGAAATTTCTAGGACGACCGAAATCGGGTAATCGTTCTTCAACTCTCGCCCTTTATCATCAAGAATAGAAATCTTCAACTCGTGGATGTGTCCCGATTCCAAAACTTTCATCTCGGGGTGTGGGAAGTCTAAGGTCAGGGTCTCACCAAAGAAACAGTCGCTAGCGGGCACGGTTTTCAGTAATGTGCTGGGAGTGCCGTCTACCGTGTTGTACGATGTGTTCACCCGATCCAGGTGCACCCCGAGAGTTTTTGTGAAGGCAAAGTTTACTGGGGTCATCCCCGTGATCGACCCCGCAACAAACCGTTCACCCTCGTCGTAAGGGGGTGAACGGTTTAATCTTAACATTGAGGCCAACCCCGGGGTGATATCTAATTTTTTATAAACGTACAATGTCGCAAGCCCCGTGGCTTTTTCGATTTCGAGAGCGGCTAAACCAGGAATCTTCTCCGCTATTAAAGCTTGGAGATCTCCGAAACCCCAAAGGCCAGGACGTAATGTGGCAGTTGAATGAATAGGGTCGTCTAAATCTAAAGGATCTACGGCTCTGATATACTCGTACGTTTTGAGGTTTTTCCACCCGACCGTGAACGTGATTGATCTGAGGCCTACCCGGCGTTGTCCGCAGCAGTTGTCGATTGATTTTTGAAGTTCACAACTCCCTTTTTGAACATTAGTGATAGTAGCAAACATAATAATATCTTTCAATGGATACAAAAGCATTTAGCTTTAACTCTAATGCAAAGTACGCGGTCAGTGGTAAATACAAGCAAAAAGACGTTGTTAACCACCTTGTACACCCAACCGTAACGGTTAGACCGGCCAGTGGCTTTGCCACCAATTTCCCTAACACGTTTGAGAAATATGTAGTTCCAAAGACTACTAGTCAAGATGTATTACTAAGATGTGAGTTTTCCCATATGAACTTCTGGCAGAACCAGCTAAATTTCGCTGTATGGTGCGCAACGGCCGGATGCGGAGTTTCGCATCAAGACCATTTGACATCCGAGAATATCATGCTCCGAAGTGTCTACAACTTTCACGTGTATTACACAATTAGGAGGATTCTCAAAGAACTAGGTATTCCACTGCCTCAAGACGATGGCTGTGATCCCATTTCCAGCGCATACGACCGTAAGGCGTTCGAAAGATTGTGTAGCGAATTTGGGGTATCAAAAGACGCCGACTGGAGACAGAAAGTATACACCCCGACCAACAGTTTAGGGTTAGTTCACCTTAAAGGCTTAGTTAGTGGGGAGCGTCTGGATAAAGTTCCAGTATATTTCTCAGGGCTATGGATCGCTCGAGGGGCCACCCCACCACCAGTTAGAAAAATGGCAACATGGACTAAATATAATTATAAGTTGAATAAGATGACGTTCGGTGCTGAAGTGCTTGGTGGACTTGCGTGTAATGATGGTGATTGCCATTGGCTGCCTACTAAAGTAGCCCATGTGGAATACCTAGACCTGGGTGATACTCCCACAGATGCGAAATGCTTGGACCACATTTATGTTAGATGAAAGCACTGGATTTACGCAGGGTGGGGTTATTCGTCTCAACGAATCCATTCGCATATACGTATGGGCAATCCTCGCCTCACAGAAGCAAACGCGCAGCGCTATACTTGGTACGGGAACGGCCTTTGACGCGCAAAAACAGTTCTTGGCACTTGTCGAGGACGCCATCTCAGCTAACGGTGGACCTCCAGAAGGCGATCCAGAATTATCAAGACGTTTTGCAGACTGCCCGCACCCCGGTAGACTACGCATTTGGAATAGGTCTTTATATGGCGCCGAGCAATATGATACTACGAGACGACCCGGTTGACGGTTACAATAACTCAGATCGTAGTCGCAACCACCAATCAAAAAATCGGCCGCAACGGGAACGTGAACACGGGTATCATCAAGCTCCACCCAAGATGATCGGGCGCGGAGTTGTAAATTCAAATAAATTTGAAAAAGATTTCATAAAACCCCCAAAACACAAAAACAAAATGGATACACCTCCCTCAACACAATCG
This sequence comes from Conchocele bisecta, assembly GCA_029237695.1. Taxonomy (NCBI): domain Eukaryota; kingdom Metazoa; phylum Mollusca; class Bivalvia; order Lucinida; family Thyasiridae; genus Conchocele; species Conchocele bisecta. The sequence continues at coordinate 31,086,907 of CM055280.1, forward strand.
AACCCAGTAGCCCCAATTCGTAAATTGGATGCACCATCGAGTTCCATCAACAATGTTGAAACACCAATCGAGATTGGAAGCACAACACACGAGGAGGAGAAATTAGCGCTCGTCGTCGCCCTCGTGGCGATCGGATTATTTACGCTTTGGTTTTAGGAACTCTCTGGCGAAGAATAGTAGGAGACCGGCGATGGCCACGATTAAAGCCCAGGTATTCTCGGCGAGCCATCCGACCGTTTTTGATAATATAGATAACAAGAAGGAGAGGAGACCTCCTATCAAACCAGGCAGCGCGGCAGCCAACTTTCCTGCTAATTTAGCCCAGGAGACTGGCGAGGGCTTTTAGTTTGTTTTTTTTTTATCCACTCCTTGGCTCCGCCGGATGGCGCGGGTGCTGGTGCGGGTGCTGGTGCTGGTGCGGGTGCTGGTGCTGCACCAGCATTGACAGCTACAAATAGAGACGATATAGATAGAATTAGGGTCGATATAATCATGCTGAAAGCTGCGATGATGGTTAATATCGTGACGCCCTTCTCTATGAACAGAGTGCGAAGACGCTCACCGAGTGTCGTGTCCTCGTGCAGAACCCTCGAGATTGTTTCGCGGCTCCGACTTAATTGGCCGGAAAGCGTCTCACGGTCAGTCGAAGCAGCCTCCAAGCGAGCTTCTCTTTCGTCCCGCAACGACCGCAGGAGTTTGTTGATCCGCTCGGTAGATTCTCTATCGTCACGGATTTCCCCAAGTTTTCTTTCTTCTAGCGCGATATGTTTGTCCAGCGCCGTGAGTTTGGAGAGGTTATTGACCAGTTCGCCCCGAGTTGTTTGCAGAGCCTTATCGAGTCCCCGGAGTTCGCGAAGAGGTAATGGTGGGTCATATTTCGTGCCGTTCATTTCGTTGACCGTGGTTTCCACTGTGTTGATAGCGTCGGTGGCTATACGAGGGACATCGCTGAGCTCGCTCGTTTCTATAGCGGCGGCCGTCTTCGCCAGCGTTTCGTCGGTAGACTGTAGGGTTTTTACCATTTGTTGAGGCAGCTGCGACCGATCATCGATCACTCCGAGAGCTCGAGCGAGGGATACTCCATATCGGTTCACGGAAGAGGGGCTGAGGAACCGGGTCGGGTCGTTCTTGTACGTCAGCAACTTCCAGCTATTACCCCATTTAACCCACAAGTCTCCTCTTTTAGTGCTGCGGAACTCAAACGTGGCATTGATGCCGTGTTTAGACACCTCACTCTCCCACCGTTTCACCCGAGACTCCGTTTCCGTGAGAGGCGCCAGCTCATTCTTGGAGATCCCCGCAGGAATCTCGGCACCGCCCGCCCATGCCGGAGTTGCGGGTGGGGCCCTCCCTCCCATAGGGGCACCAGCAGATGAAGTTTCCGGTGCGTCTGGACCAAACAAAGATGCGCCTGGACCAAGCGAAGGCGTATTTCGTCGTTCGCCTGGAACAAACAAAGGTGTATTTTTGGGTGCTGGTGTCTCTATGAAGGTCGTTTCGTCATAGTTATCGATGTCATCATCGATGTCATCATCATCGCGGAAATCGTCTCTGCCGATTTCATCCATGTCAATATCGTAATCAGCCATATTAATATCTTAAAATTAATTATGTATTAAAGACAAAACCATACGGGTTTAATATAGATTCACTAAATTATGTCTTCGAGTCAATACGGTCGCAAACTCAATCCATACCGCAGACTGCGTGAGCCCCTCGGGGCAAAAGGCGTGAGACAGAGTGTCGTTATTACGAACAACCCATCGACGATCGACCAGAACCAGCAGCTCTTGGTCCGCTTCCCCAACCTCGGAGCTAACGACGTCATTGTGCCGGGTACTGTTCGCCTCGCTTTCACTATTTCGCTGACGTCGACGGACGAGGACCGAACCGTCGTTCAGAACCTTGGTCGCGCCATCGTCAAGAAGACCATGATAAAGATTTCTGGTAATGAGGTGATGTCGATCGATGACAGCGACGTCTACCATTGTTATCAAGACCAATGGATGACGGCGCAAGAGCGCGAAAACGCTGTCTATCAGGGTATTGACACCAGCAAAAATAAGAACGTAACCAAACTTAGAATCGGGGCTGCTAACAAGGCAGATAACAACGCGAGCGACAACGCGGTCGCGGGCGCTTACGGCAACCGCTTCTACATCCCGCTCGACTTTGAGTTGCTGGAGAGTCACATGCCCTACTATCAGAGCGCTTTGGCTGACCGCCTCGAATACGAACTAACGTTCAACGACTACGGCCGAGTTCTCATAGCCAGCGACATGTTATCGACGTATACGATCGATAATGTTTCGCTGGAGTACGACATGGTCACGATGCCTGAACTCGCGCGATTGATCAGAACCCAGTACGCCGGGCGCGTTGCCATACATTACGACCGAGTTCTTCGCCATCGCAAGATGACGAAAGACAAAAGCGACACATTGTGGAATATTAATGTCACCGTACCCGCCCACTCGATGAAAGGTATACTGATGTTGTTCGAGAATGCTCGGTTCGCGTTCGGTGCTAGAAAAACCGACAAATTCTATAACCCCAAAATCACGAAGGTAGAGGTGACGATCGAGGGAGTACCCAATCAACTCTACAGCGCGGGTCTTCGCGCGCACCAGCAGTGGGACGAAGTAAGAAAGCAGTTTGCTGCCGGCTCTAAGCGCTCTCCGGAGGTTGCAGCAGTTGCCAAAGACCTCTATCTCTCGGCCGTCTCCCTCGCGGAGTTCCTGAATACCAAATACGCGTTATGGCTAGACATGCGAGCCAGCGACGACGACCAAATACACGGCAGCGGACGCCAAGTTGAGAACGCTAGCGAGGGTGTGACGATCCAGATAACCAAAGAGGCGGACGGAGCCGGGCCATTGAACGTGTACTTATATATAATTACAGACGCACAACTCAACATCGAAGATGGCCGATACGTCTCAGCACTCTACTGATTTAATAAAAAAATCACCTAACGATTTATTAATTAATTTTAAGAAAATTAGCAATCAATACCAATTCACGATTGGAGATGCCCACTCTGCCATAATATGTGGGCAGACAGGATGTGGAAAAACGGTTTTCATCCTAGACTTGCTCGAGGACTCCTACCGCGATGCCTTTCGTCACATTGTGATCCTGTGTCCCACTGTGCGGCACAACGATACTTATCAGCGGCGCCCGTGGATATGGACCGACCCTGAGGTATACGTTATTGACCCTGGTGATAGGCTTCACGATTGGTTGCGTGGTTTATACCAACAATTCCAGGGTGAGCCCACCCTATACGTGATTGACGATTGCTCGGCCAAGGCGGCGATGACCAAAAAGAAGGACATGCTCTCCGAGCTCGCATTTTCTGGCCGCCATGCTAGGCAAAGCGTATGGATATCCACTCAAAAGTACAACGCCGTCCTCAAGGATCTGCGCGAGCAAACGAAATGGGTCGCCCTCTTTCACTGCAAGGACCGAGACTCATTCGATGACTGTCTTCGAGAGAATGACGTTATCCCAACGCGCGAGGAGCGCCTGGAGGTTCGACAGATGCTTTCGGAAACTAAGCACTGCCAAGCTTTTGCTAAAGACTGATCAACCAACTACTTACGAAGTTATCAATTAATTTTATAATTAATTAATTAGCAATTACTGAACAAATGCTGAACAATGCTGAACAATGCTTAGCAATTGCTGAACAATGCTGAACAATGCTGAACAAATGCTTAACAAATGTTGAACAAATGCTGAACAATGGTTAACAATGTTAACAATTTGGTGCTCCGCTGCGAGCTTTGTTGCGAGCATAATGGTGATCATAAGTATCGGGTGGTGTGCTTGGCAATATGTTAAAGTGATGAGACTTGTTAGAATAGTTAAATTAATTTTATTTTTAAGAAAAAATGAACTGTGACGAACTTCTCGATCAGCTAATAGAAGAAACCTCAACTCCGACTGCCAACATAGATAATGATCCGACAAAGCAATCGGAATCAACTCCAACGGCGGTTGGTATTGGGTTGAGTGCAACGACTCCGAATGAAAATGAAAATGCGGCGCGACGAGAGCGGCTAGCTGCGCTGGTTGCTGGGGGACAATCGGAGCATTATCTTCGGGTTAGGCGTCTCTCAGTTTTTCAGGTGGATAAGATGTCAGATGCGGAGATCGATAAAATGTATGCGCGATACGAATCCAAATTGGGAGCGGAGATGACAAAAACTCTCGGATCGGCGGCTATTCATTTGTACGCAACCGCCGTTAGTATACTTCTCCCTATACCAAACACCGCGGGATTGATTGACGATCTAGAGACTGACCCTTTTATAGGTCACACTCTTAGAACAGCCTGCTGCTCAATTTATCACAAGTTTGGAATGTACTTAGCTCCGCTGACAACCGCGTTGACCACGGTAAACACTGTCAATTTGGACATATATGCCCACGAACTATAAGCCCTAATATTATAAATGATGACACAAGACACACCCGCGAGAGTGACGGAACCACACTCAACCCAATCGAAATTGGAGTTGAACCAGAGCACGTTGGATGAACCCTCAACAGCACGACATAAAAACCCGAAAAGACAGGCAGCTGGGCGGGCGGCGGCTGTCACCCGAAAAGTTAAACAAGATAAAATACTCGCCGAGCTTCAAGATGTTAAACTCAAATTGAGATTAGAGTTGCAATCGGAGACGACGAAACACCCGGTGGCAGCTGTTTCTCCCCCAATCGCTATTGGATCGAAACCGATTGCTCCAACTCCCAATACTGATTGGATCCCGTGGGTTGTTGTTGGTGGTCTGTCGGTTGTGGGCACCCTGTATGTGCTTTACCGTTTCAACAACAGGTCATCAACGAGGTTGAAATTGAAAAAACAACCCCCGACACTGTTGGATGCGCCCCATTTAAACATTGATCGCGACCCCTTTTATATGCAATAATTATAATGGCTGAACAAGATGGTAAAATGTTAGTGAATGCACTTTATCACGCCGTGGTGATATCGGGTTTCAGTATCGGGTATGCTCGACTATCAAAGATGGCCCTAGGAGGATCCGCTCCCAAATTGGACTTTACTGCGAGAGACGTAGGGCTCGCGACCTTAGATGTAGCGGCCGCAGTTTGGACCCGAGATTATCTAGTTAAAGCTGGAATTCTACCAGTTAATATATGGAAATAAATGGCTTCAATCGCAGTAATAGTAGGTGGTGCGCTCGTAAACGCATTGGCGTTCAGCGGTAGCAACTTTATATTCTCTAAAATGAGAAGCTCGAACGTGGATGAGGAGCGTAAGCGTCACGATTTAGCTGTAGAACAACTCAATAGCGCAAAGGAAGCGTGGTCGAAAAAACGAACCGCCCATCTGGACTGGGTCAATGAAGAGCTTCGCCGCGAAAATCAAGCCGCACAAACTTTTCAGAACGTTGAAGAAGCCAACCGCGAGTACGCGCTGGCATATCCGCACAAAAGTCTCGCTCCGCTGGATCGCGAGCCCCAACTTTCAGATTTCTATGTACCGTCAGATCCACAAAAAGACCGCGAGATCGCGTTCATCGTCGTGGGAATGGGTGTGGTGGGGCTCGTCGGCTACTATATTCAATCGAGATTTTAAATTAATTATTTTAAATAACTTTTTTTATAAATATATATATATAGAACGATGTCAGTTGACGAACTTTATGTTGCTATGATTGATGTAGGCTACACTGCCCTTAAACACCGCATAGCTGGTGCAAAGGGTATGATTCGTCTGGCCCGAGATTCTCTCGAGACGTGGCGGGAGGACGAAAAAGCGGCCACCCTTTTCGCAAAGCGGATGTTAGATTCCTCCACCAATCCTGGGGGATTAAATTTTCCCAATTTCCTTCAGAACTTAACCCCCAATCGCGATTGTACTTCCAACAAAGGTTTATTATTATCGACGCAGTTACCGGACGATCTGGCGAGGGCATGTTGGAGATTGTCCGATATATTAGAATACATCGCATACTATGAACATGCGCAAACTTAATAACAAACTATCGGTTCGCCTAACGCGCAAGCTAGCGAACATGTACTGTAGCCCCCGCGGCTACTCGAAGGGACTCGCTGCCATCAAGAACCTCGCGGCGGCGACCAAGGTTTCAGAAAACGCTGTCAAGGAATGGCTCAAGAAGCAGGCCATCTGGCAGATCTATTTACCCGCGCCTCACAATATTCCGCGCCCGAAATTCGACGTGCCGGTACCGAACCAAGTTCACCAAGCGGATCTCCTGTTTCTCCCTCACGATCGCGTCGGTCGTAAGACGTACAAGTACGCGCTGACAATCGTTGACGTAGCGAGTCGTTATAAGGGGGCTGAGCCGTTGGCCACTAAAGAGTCTAAGGAGGTGGCCGAGGCTCTCTCCCGAATATATAAGAGGAGTCCTCTCAAATGGCCGAATCTTCTCCAGGTCGATCCCGGCCGCGTTAATCATTCGGAATCCCCTGTTCTCCGCCATATCCCTACCCCCTTCGAGAGCACTCTTATACCTTTCCCAAGTCAGATCGTTAGATCTCTTCGACATCCCCTTGGCCGAGTGCTTAGATTTTCCATCACCGCTCACGTAGTAACACTTGCTACACAGAGCGATGGCTCTATCCCCTTCGAATTCCAGCTTGAACAGTCCCGGAGTTCTGTTGCTCCACACGTCCCACGCCAACCACTCGGTCTTCTCCTTATTGAACTTTCTCTTCATATTCTTTCTCACCACCGCCTCCAGCGTCTTCTCCGACAGCGCGAAGTACATGCTGTCAGTGTCCATCTGTATCAGTTCGAAATCTCCGCGATCCACGTACTTGTCCAAGAAATCGTAGTAGAACTCCAGCATCCGAGCTTGGCCAACTGGTAGACCGCTATGCCACACTGAAACGGTCTGTTGATCACCACTCGAGTCTTCCTGCTCGATATCTCGTAAGCCTCCCCAATCTCCTCCAAGTCTTCGAACCACGCCGACCTCAGTGCCCGATCGACAGTCTTCTCATCCTTCGTATATGTGGTGTTCATGTGTCTCTCTTGCGCCTCTATCAGCTTGCCACAACACGCGTTGCCAACCAGTTTGAATATCTCCGCCAACACTGCCTTGCTCTTGTCGACGTCCCCCGTCCGTCTAGCAGCGGTGACCTCTTTAACGAACCATTGAAACGGTTTGCCGGGCGTGTAGTCTATCACCCTATGCACCGCCTTGACGACCAGACCGTGCTCCAGATACCACTTTAGCAGCGGGGAGTATATGATCATCTTCTTGGCGGACATTGCCCCCACGAGCTTTCTCTGTCCTTCGACTCTTTTCCTCCCGGTCCCGGCAAGGTAGTCCTTCATGTGCTGTGGAACCTCGTTCTCATCGACTTCTCGATTAACGAACAGCGGTGACATTTCCGAGAACTTGTCTCTCAACGTTTCCGGGACCTCTATATCCAACTCCGCAAATCCGAACCACTTTTCACTCCTGACCTTCCTCACGAAACGGTCTATATACGACTGTCTTTCCGGGTCGTCACACGTCCATATCTGCGCCTCACCACACGGCATGTCCTTCGACAGAGTAGATAGGTACAGAGCATTGGCATCGTACCCCAGCACCGCCTTGCACATCTTCTCCTCCGGACTCCCCACCTGACCCCTGATCGTCGACCTTCCAGCCTCGGCGTATCTGGAGAATACTATGGACGGACCACCGACCAATCCCTGCTTCATCATCTCGTAAGTTTCAGACTTCGGTGACCACAGCTCGGGCGTGTCCGCCTTCCCATCGATCGATCCGCGGAGTAGGTACTGAAGGGAAACACCGGGCAGAGACACAGCATCCTTGAGTATATCTACGCCTCTTCCCCTGTAGAACTCCGTCATTTTAGTCAGAGCCTCCAGGAACGGTCCTACATCCAAGTCGTTGTAGTGTTGCAACCATTCCTTGAACGTCTTCATCCCCTTTTCTCGGAATACCTTCTTACACTCTTTCTACTCGGACAACGACAGTAGGAACTCACCCTTCAACTTCGAGTACCACTCGGGACAGTCTGGCAGCCCCGGATGGTCGAGCTTGTCCGCACTATCGAACCACTCGTACGGAAAGTGAAACTTTACCGTTTTACAGTCGTACGCCTTAACCCACCGGTCGTACGTGGTACCTGGTCCCAGATACTGGATGATGTCGAGAAATCTAAACTCCGGGGTAAACAGAAACATCGTCGTGCTGGCTCTCTTTCCGACCATCACCTTATTCACGGTGGCCGCCAACTTCTCTACAAAGTACTGCTTGATGAGGTTCAGGTCGTACCTGTTACAGTTGAACCCCACCACCGGGACTTGGTCAATACAAGAGATAATCTTTGCTTGCTGAGACTTCGATAACATATCTATGTCGGCCGGCAGATACTTCTTCCTAACCCCCTCCCTGATTGCCTTGCCTCTCATCTGCAGCTCGGTCACGAACTTCTCGACTAGCGTGTCAGGATCTCGTTCGCATAGGTGTGTGATCCCTTCATGCATCGTATCCCCCAACGACACCGATATAGGAACGTGCTCGACCTCGAAGGTCAGGTCTTTGGTGGGTCGCGTACTTTTTGACTTGTCGAGGTACGCCTCGAAGTCGTAGACTATCTGGTGGGGGTATAGAGTCGTCTCCTCCTCGCGTGGCAATTGTGGATAGTAGGTATTCACCTCATTCAACCACTCGCACTCCCACATCACCACCAGCTCGTAACCCGCCTTCCTTATCTTGGCGTCTTGAATTTTCGTCCTCTTGTACAGCGATCTCGCGTTACCTCTCATGCAATGCCTCGGGCACCCGTGCCAGTAGCATCCGTGAAACTGAAACACGGTCTCGGTCTCGTGACAGTAACCGTCGACCGGATCACCGGCCACCCACCTCTCACCACCGTGACCGCAGTTGGCGTGATGTATGTGCTTTTCCACCCTCTCCTCTTCTCTGCTCAACCATTGAATCGACCTCACACTCGCTGACCCCTTAGGATAGAACGCCTTCTCGTAGGCCGACTGCGGTCTCTCTACCCTCTTACCTGGACATGTCACCACGGTCTTCCCACCCATGCAGGTGGTCGCGTGCCTGTGCATGTTACACGACTTTGTGAACCGTTGTTGACATCCGGTGCACCCGTACTCGTTCGTCATCTTGCGGAGATTCGTTATGAGGAACGAGTGACCTCCAAACATTCCTATCGTCATTGTCTTCCCCCCAACCACGTCGTAATTTGCCGGAACCTTCATGAGGTACCACACTCCATCGGCGATGGGCTCGTACACGCGAATACCCAGCTTGAAATGCTCTTCGACCTTCTTAATATCGTCCAGGGGAATTCCCTGGCTACCCGGTCCGTTATCATGCCCCAGATATTCGCGAGCCAGAGCTCGTGCCTTCTCACAACAGCGGTCTGGTCTCCCTTCACGTTGGATGGCAATGCACCTAAACAGACACAAGTAGTCGTCGTACGTGTCGACGGAATACATTCCCTTTTTCTGTCTTAACCAGTCTGGGAGTTTTCCCGCTCCCATGAGAAGTTGTTGCGCGTCGATGATCATCTTCACCTCGACCGATATCCAACGAACGAAGGTCCATTTTGTGTTTGGTCTATCGACTTTGTCGATGTCCATTCGACCTTTCTCTCTATCGGATATCCAACTCTCGGCTTTGGCGATCTCGTTTATCCACGGACTGCCCTTTGATTGTTTGTGATAGATCATAGTAGCGTCGGTCTCTATGTTCCTAATACGATACGAGCACGAATACCTCAGGTAACATGCCGTGGTCATCTCTGCGCGAATTTTATTCATTATGCGATTAGCGATCTCCCCGTCTACCCCCCTCTCGAAAGTCCATACTATCTTCCTCCTACCCCTATCAACAGTTTCCCTAACTTCAGCTTCTTCGGCGAGAATCCTGGAACCCTCCTCCACCAAAGCTCTGGCGATATCTCTCCTCTTCTTGGGAGGTCCCCCCACCAACCCTTGATAAATCTTATTGTAGTACGCCTTGTATAGGGGTTTTCTACGTGCGCTATGATCTTCTTTTACACGCTGCGCGTAAGCGGTGGCGCGCAGACTGGCTGTCGTCTCCTTCTCCAATTTCTCGGAGCTTTTTTCGGGGTCGGCGGGCAGTCGTCCGGTCGAAACCGCACGCCGCAGCCTCTCCTCGTAGACGACGGCTCGCGCGTCACTTATCCTATCCGCTATATCTTTCTTGAGTCTCAAACCTCTTAGGGAAATTCCCCAACTCTTAGCTTGCTCTCTCATTTGCTTTATGGTAGGCATTATACTGAGTATAACCAATAGATTTTTTATCTTCAATAGGGTGTAAGTTTATATTTATTCGTAATAAATATATGACAGATTGTTGTAATATACTTAGTATAACTTATGCATAACTTGTCTTTAATAGGGTGTCAGTTTATATTTGTGACAGATTGGTGTAAAATACTGAGTATAACTTATAGATTTCTTATCTTTAATAGGGTGTCAGTTGTTATTTTATTCGTAATAAAAGTATGACAGATTGTTGTATATATATACTGAGTATATGGATAACTTGTCTTTAATAGGGTGTCAGTTTATATTTGTGACAGATTGGTGTAAAATACTGAGTATAACTTATAGATTTCTTATCTTTAATAGGGTGTCAATTGTTATTTTATTCGTAATAAAAGTATGACAGATTGTTGTATATACTGAGTATAACATAGGGATTTTTATCTCTAATAGGGTGTATCTTCTCATGTCATAAATATATGGTCTCGCGGTAGTAGTATATAAGAGTCACAAATGATACCATCATGCTGTGGAAGGTGCCGCGCGTAGCTGGCACCTTCCATAGGTGATGGTATCATTGTGACTCTTATATACTACTACAATAAACGGATGTTCCCAGACATTGACACGTGTGAATTGGTATAAACATATTTTATTTATACATGTAATAAATTAATTTGCATCAGGTTCATGTATACAAGCAGTGTAAGAGGATTCAAAGACGTGAGACTTAAAATAGTATATTGCAATTCATGTTTGCCTCCATTCGTTTGGTGTGTATAAGTAACATTAGCATTACTTAGTTGTTTATAAGTAATGCGAACAAGTCATATTACTTATAAACACCTACGTAATTATCATATGCTCTCATGTCTTATAAACACCCCAAAAATATAAGATGTTGCAAACAAGAAGAATGCGGAGTCGCATTCCCTCGACAATTTGTTCCATAGAAATGACAATTCGTTCCCTTAATTGAACAATTCGTTCGCTCGAATTAACAATTCGTTATAACAATTGAACGAATTGTTATATCGTGGGAACGAATTGTTATTTCATGGGAACGAATTGTTAAATTGAGGGAACGAATTGTTAATTCGTGTGAACGAATTGTTAAATTGAGGGAACGAATTGTTATATTCGTGGGAACGAATTGTTATTTCGTGGGAACGAATTAATAAAAAAAAAATTCTACGTCGCCTGTTGTCATAGTTGCCAGTGAGTGTTTCCATGGTGTCCGGGTTAGAAAGATTCCATTGTACTTACGGATGGTGCCCACGTTAACTATATCCGTCGTCTCCACTGTCGCCCATGCCACGGTCATATTCAGCCAACTGAACATCTTACACTTGCCGGTCACGTGGTCAAAATTTACCGCGGAGCAACCGGAAGTCAGTGAACATCTTACCGAACACTCCAATCGTGTGTCGGTAAGCTCGTCAGTGCGAAACGGTTCACCCAAAATGTCGGCGTTTTTCAAAACTTTGAAATTATTAAATATCGTTATAGCATTTATATGTGAAAATCCAATGATAAATGCTATATGAATACGTATAGATAAACTATTCCTGTTTGGGCACGCCATTTAATTTTCGTATGGTATCAGATAATTTGTTTAAATAAAATTGCTACATTGACTGTAAAATCCTCTGTGTAATAATACGACATCGGCATTCTTATTCTGCGAAAACATATGACAACATGTGGAATACATCTGCTCGCAGCGCCAATGAGAGACACGGCTTCTGAAAGCATACACTGTGTCACGTTTAAACTCCTGATTATCACGAGAAAATACCACTTCACATGTTCAAAGATTCAGACCAGCGTCATCTTACAATGCATGCAATCATTGCTACTCATGTTTCGTTGTGACGAGTGTCCGTGGAATTGATACTGGAGTACACCCTATAGCCAGGCTGCGTGGATGTTTCAGACGGTCCGGTAATTACAGACAGTGTCGCGGACACCGAGCCATGGACCATGGCTCGGTGTCCGCGACACTGTCTGTATTTCCACAGTCGCTGTCACAAATTGCGCTTCCTTTTCAGCCCTTGGCCATCGTTCCGTCACGTGCCGTTTTAGAAACAGTTAATTGGCAATTAACTCTGCAACAGGATGTGTCTTCACGCATGCTGGATGCATGTTGATACATTTGAGCTTGTAAACCACTTACGGGACGCTGGAGAAAGTCTAGTTGTCAAGGTAACTCTTGCAATCTACTCCCGTACCGTCCGTTCGCAATTGTTCTATTTTCGAGCTCTTCGAAATGTACTTTCCTGTGTTTTACGGCATTTAAGTTCAGACTCCAACAACAACTGTGATCTATTAAACTCCGTGGCTGAACGGGGAGGGGGGTCAACCCCGGACCCCCCCCCCCCCCCTACAGATTCACCCCTGGCGTACGTGGTGACCACGAGCACGACACAACCCGATAGTGTTCTCACTAGTGCTGCACTCCATGCCGGCTTAAATTGTTTCACGGCGAAATGTACACCGGTACACCGAGATTGCAATCAGCTCTACTTAGCTATCGTATAAACCATTAACGCATAAACGCATAAACACATTAATTGTCCTTATAGTAATTATTTTGCGTCGGTTACAACATGTACAAGGCGAAAATGTGTTTATGTAATATCCTCTGCGTGTAGCCGAATGGGATTTCGTGAGCAATTTTGTACATTTTTCGACGTGAAACATGTAACGCCGGCGCAGAGTGCAACACCACTGGTTTTAACTAGACATTATGTTTGTAAAACATGGATATACCTCCGAGACATACTGTCCGTATTACTGGAGTCTAAATAGAGAGCGTGTGTAAAAAAAGAAAACTTTAAATTTACACACAATTTCATTTAATCAGTCATTTGAGAAGGTCTTACAAATAAGGTGCGTATTGACGTATTTTACGCAATTATTTTAGCTGAATACGCACTGATTATCAAAAGTGGGAGTACACAATACGCACAGCAATGTGAAAATACGCATTGATTTTAAAATTCAGTAGTGAAAATACTGTTATAAATTTGAAAGTTCACTTTAGTTGAGCTGCAAAAAGCAAACAGTGTTTGCTTTTTGCAGCTCAAATAAGTGATTTTTGAAATTTGTTAACAATTTTTTTTATTATTTTTCCCTATTTAGTAATGACGAAAATTAAAATACACAATGATTTTGAAATCAGGGGGTGTAGTACGCTTTAGACACATATCTTATCTGGAGCTCTGATAGTGACGGTTTCAGCACCATTTTGATGGTCACCAAGGTCAATTCCATGTCATTGGTGGTGTGATTGTATGACACATGTTCAGATGAATGAACGGTCAAAATATTAAAGCAATCCTTCAAGTAATATTAAAGACATATCACATGTTGGAGAAACTCTTACAAACTTTGCGACGCAAGAAAATAGTTTCAGCGACATTTCGAAGGTGACAAGATCAAGGTCGTGTTAATGCTCAGCTAATTCAAGTGTCCAAGTATTGAAGCAATCCGTCGCGTAATATTGAATATATTACATGTTGGAGAATTAAACGCTTACAAACATTTCGACGAAACTGTAGTTTGTACACGGAGGGACGTACAGACGGATGGAACCGCCAGAGCAACGCAATGTGCCACCTATGCTACCAGAGCAACGCAATATGCCCCCTATACTGCCCACCCCCTATGCTATCAAAGCAACGCAATATGGCCCCTATGCTATCAGAGCAACGCAACATGCCCCCTATGCTATCAGAGCAACGCAACATGCCCCCTATGCTATCAGAGCAACACAACATGCCCCCTATGCTATCAGAGCAACGCAATATGCCTCCTATGCTATCAGAGCAACGCAATATGCCCCCTATGCTATCAGAGCAACACAACATGCCCCCTATGCTACCAGAGCAACGCAACATCAGAGCAACGCAACATGCCCCCTATGCTACCAGAGCAACGCAACATGCCCCCTATGCTATCAGAGCAACGCAATATGCCCCCTATGCTATCAGAGCAACGCAACATGCCCCCTATGCTATAAGAGCAACGCAATATGCCCCTATGCTATCAGAGCAACGCAACATGCCCCCTACTATGCTATCAGAGCAACGCAATATGCCCCCTATGCTATCAGAGCAACGCAACATGCCCCCTATGCTACCAGAGCAACACAACATGCCCCCTATGCTATCAGAGCAACACAACATCCCCCTATGCTATCAGAGCAACACAACATGCCCCCTATGCTACCAGAGCAACGCAACATGCCCCCTATGCTACCAGAGCAACGCAATATGCCAGAGCAACACAACATGCCCCCTATGCTATCAGAGCAACGCAATATGGCCCCTATGCTACCAGAGCAACGCAACCTATGCTATCAGAGCAACGTAACATGCCCCCTATGCTACCAGAGCAACGCAACATGCCCCCTATGCTATCAGAGCAACGCAACATGCCCCCTATGCTATCAGAGCTACACAACATGCCCACTACGCTACCAAAGCAACGCAATATGCCAGAGCAACACAACATGCCCCCTATGCTACCAGAGCAACCAACTGCCCCCAGCTACCAAGAGCAACCGCAACATGCCCCCTATCTACCAAGCAACGCAACATGCCCCCTATGCTATCAAGATACACAACATCCCACTCCCACCAGAGGCAACGCAATATGCCAGAGCAACACAACATGCCCCTAATGCTACCAGCTACCCACAACATGCCCCCTAATGCTACCAGAGCTACACAACATGCCCCCTAGGCTAACCCAAGCAACGCAATATGTCCCCTATGCTACCAGAGCAACACAACATGCCCCCTATGCTACCAGAGCAACGCAACATGCCCCCTATGCTACCAGAGCTACACAACATGCCCCCTATGCTACCAGAGCAACGCAATATGCCCCCTATGCTATCAAGAGCAACGCAACATGCCCACCTAGCCACCAAGCAACGCAATATTATGCCTATCAGAGCAACGCCAATACCCCCATGCTAATCAGTAACAACACATGCCCCCTATGCTACCAGAGCAACGCAATAGCTATGCTATCAGAGCAACACAACCTGCCCCCTAAGCTACCAGAGCAACGCAAACACCCCCTAGCTACCAGAGCTACACACATGCCCCCTATGCTACAGAGCAACGCAATATGTCCCCCTATGCTATCCAGAGCAACGCAACATGCCCACCCTACGCTACCAGAGCAACGCTAACATGACCCCCTATGCTACCAGAGCAACATACAGCAACATGCCCCCTATGCTACCAGAGCAACGCTACATGCCCATGCTATGCTCCCCCATCAGAGCAACGCAACATGCCCTATGTTACTAGCAACGCAACCCCATGCCCCCTACCAGAGCTAACGCATCATGCCCCCTCCCTATGCTATCAGAGCAAACGCCAACTATGCCCCCCTATCAAGCAACACAACATGCCCCTATGCTATCAGAGTAACACAACATGCCCCCCTATGCTACCAGAGCAACACAACATGCTCCTATCTATCAGAGCAAACAAACATGCCCCCCTATGCTATCAGAGCAACACAACATGCCCACTATGCTATCCAGAGCAACACAACATGCCCCTCTATGCTACCAGAGCACACAACTAGCCCATGCCCCCTATGCTATCCAAGAGCAACGCAATATGCCCCCTATGCTATCAGCAACGCAACATGCCCCCTAATGCATCAGAGCAACACAATAGCTATGCTATCAGAGCAACGCAATATGCCCCCTATGCTGACAGTGCATCAGAGCAACACAACATGCCTCCTATGCTATCAGAGCAACGCAACATGCCTCCTATGCTTTATCAGAGCAACGCACATCCCACCCCTATGTTACCAGAGTAACGCATATGCTAGAGCAACGCAACATGCCCCCTATGCATCAGAGCAACGCAACATGCCCCCTATGTATCAGAGCAACGCTAACATGCCCCTGTGCTATCAGAGCAACACAACATGCCCCCTATGCTATCAGAGCAACACAACATGCCTCCTATGCTATCAGAGCAACACAACATGCCCCCTATGCTATCAGAGCAACGCAACATGCCCCCTATGACTATGCACAGAGCAATACGCACAACAAATGCCCCCTATCTATCTCCCCCATGCACACAAATGCCTCCTAATGCTATCAGAGCACACAACATGCCTCCATGCTATCAGCAACGCAACATCACTATGCACCAGAGCAACGCATATGCTATCTATCAGAGCAACGCACAATGCATGCCTATCAGCACACAACATGCCCCCAGTATAGAGCAACACAATATGCTATGCATCAGAGCAACGCAACAATCATGCTATGCCTATCATAGCAAGACAACAACATGCTCCCTATGCTATCAGAGCAACACAATATGCTGCTCTATGCCCCCCCCTATCAGAGCAACGCAAATATGCACTGCTATCAGAGCAACACAACATGCCCCCTATGCTACCAGAGCAACGAACATGCCCCCTATGCTATCAGAGCAACGCAATGCTAACATAGCAACACAACATGCCCCCTATGCTATCAGAGCAACACGCACATGCTATGCTATACAGAGCACAACACAAGCACAATGCTATGCAACAACACAACATGCCCTATATGCTACAGAGCAACACAACATGCCCCCCTCTATGCTATCAGAGCATCACAACATGCCCTCCTATGCTATCAGAGAACACAACAGCCCCTATGCATCAGAGCAACACAACATGCCCACTCCCCTGCTATCAGACAACACAATGCCATGCTATGCTATCAGAGCAACACAACATGCCCACTATGCTATCAGAGCAACACAACATGCCTCCTATGCTATCAGAGCAACGCAACATGCCTCCTATGCTATCAGAGCAACGCAACATGCCCACTATGCTACCAGAGCAACGCAATATGCCCCCTATGCTATCAGAGCAACGCAACATGCCCCCTATGCTATCCAGAGCAATCGCAATATGCCCCCTATGCTAGCAGAGCACGCAATATGCCTCCTATGCTATCAGAGCAACGCAACTATGCCCCCACTATGCTATCAGAGCAACACAACATGCCCCCTATGCTATCAGAGCAACGCAACATGCCCCCCTATGTATCAGAGCAACAACAGCTATGCTACAGAGCAACGCGACATGCCCACTATGCTATCAGAGCAACGCAATATGCCCCCTATGCTATCAGAGCAACACAACATGCCCACTATGCTATCAGAGCAACGCAACATGCCCCCTATGCTATCAGAGCAACACAACATGCCCACTATGCTATCAGAGCAACACAACAACATGCCCCCTATGCTATCAGAGCAACACAACATGCCCCCTATGCTATCAGAGCAACGCAACATGCCCCCTATGCTATCAGAGCAACGCAAAGCCCCTATGCTATCGCCGGGTCCGCGCCCCACCCCCCGCTAAACTTCGCCGAGTAAATATTTTTTACAAGTTACAAGGCACGTTTCTACGTTCGCGTTGTGAATTTATTGTTTATTGGGGTTTTCTTTGCTCCAAAATGCGCCAGAACGCAGGAAATGCGATGTAGATTTCAAAAAATATCCGGGGGGAATGCCCCCGGACCCCCCTAGCGCATTCGATAATATAGACAAGTATTGCAAAATAGTTACGCCTCCTAACCCGAAATCCTGGATCCGCGCCTGCAACTAGACTAACATGTCATCTCTATATCATGTTTAACTTCTATTTTTCATTATCTGACTTTTAGAATTTATTATTTACTTTGCTATAGTAAACGGTAGTAAAGCCATATTGCTATGTCTAGTATATAACTGTAACATATGTGTTACTTACTGAATGGCGAACAGTGAAGACTCTGATCAGACTGCGCTCATGTGCAGGCTGATCTGGGTCTTCACTGGTCGTATAGTTCGTAAGTCGGGACTACTTCTCGCTTACCTGGCGGAAGGTTTCGGTGCTAGGTGTGGTGTGTTCTATATTTAGACGGATATTTATGCGCGGACAGGTTCGATAACTGAGCTGAATGTGTGTGGACTGTGAAAGGACAGGAAATTGAAACCAGAAAGGTATTATTTTCATTTTAGAGACGATTGTTTCAGTTTATATTACATCAATTTGCGATGTTTCATATGATCTGAGCAAACAGGCGCGTATGTTATTAGGTGTCACTGAAGTTATAATTAGAAATATCATAATTGTGAATTGCAATATACTATCTAGGTGACCGAAACCGGTTTTCTTACCTGTAAAGTACTGGTCATTTCCGGTCCATTTGTGTATTCAGTTTGTTTACAAAAATGGCGGTAGCCGAGTGTTAAATAAACAGCCACCTTGTTTGAATTGTGAATGGGCAAACGTTATTGAGTACTTCTGTTTTAGACAGGTAAATTCTGCAGCAAAAATGTCAATCAGTGTTCATATCGGAGGCTACCAAAGGGGAAATTATCTGTTTTGATTTGCTGTCATAATTTCAGCTAATACATATGCCTTTTACTACTTCTTCTGTCTGTTATATTTTCTGTATCCTAGGTAGGATACAGAAAATATAAAGACAGATGAAGTAGCCGTATTAGCAAAGATTTTTTGGTAATGGTGTCGTTACTGTGACATACCTGTCGGGGTTCACAGATCAAAGGAATCAACCAATCCGATTGATTGATTCCATCTATTTTCGAGGCACTGACAGGTGAGTCCCAATAACGACACCACCACCAAAAATCTCACCTAGTTGTGTGATAAGCTTACCTGTAAAACTGCTCCAGATAAGCAATCGGTTCTCCGCTATGATCTTTATTGAAAATGACCCACCATGACAAAAAAGTGGCTCATTGAATTTTCCATCAGCGTAGCCCCAGATCAGCATGCGTTTCCGCACAATTTGAGATCAGGGTGATGGTACATGTACATGAGTAGGTTGGTAAGTGATGGCGTAGTAGTAGCACAATTTTTCACAAAAATATTAAAAATAATTTTTATATGATCTATGTGAGTTGGTTGCTGGGATGTAACAAACCTTTTTTATCACTTTTAAAAAGCCAAGTATTATATGACTGGAGAAATGTGGCTTATGGGATGTGTGTCGGTGTAGCTCCTGATCAAATAGCCTAGTAACCATCTACATTGCTTGTTAGAAGCATGATGTGTATTCCATTGACTAGCGAACAGTGTAGATCCTGATCAGACTGTGCGGATGCACAGGTTGATCTGGATCTACACTGTTCGCAAAAGTACCGGTATAAGCCACATTTCTTTATCAGAGCCACATATCAGCTTATCTGGAGTTTTGTTATGGACTTGAAAGTAAACAGACCAGTGGCCAGAGGGTAATTAGGTGAATCTGATTGTGTATTGATCCGCCTATCAGTGCAGATGTGTATTGGTTTTTAAGGAGATCACAGCCTCAGGTAAGTTGGCTAACTCTTTGCATGCTGGGAAACTTGTGGGCTATAAATAGTTAAAAAATAGCGGACAAAAATTCATCATATTTTCTTTTATTTCTCACTGTAAATATCATGAATATGTCTTGGAATTTCATTGGAGAGAAATAAAACATATACTCCTAATTTGTTTGGCGGATATTTTCACCGCTAGAATGCAAAGAGTTAATTAGCTCGGTCATTACAAGCTGAAAGTACAACTTTGTCTCATGAAAAATGCTTCTCTTAATTATGCACAGATGTACAGTGTTGTGTCTAAGTTTAGTTCCAACAGGACAATTTCAGATTTTGGGCCCCTTCGTCATTATCCGCTTTGCTAGAGGGGATACACCGTTAGTCCATGTACGAGGTGCAGCTATTAAGACTTTTACACCGTTAGTCCATGTATGAGGTGCAGCTATTAAGACTTTTACACCGTTAGTCCATGTATGAGGTGCAGCTATTAAGACTTTTACACCGTTAGTCCATGTACGAGGTGCAGCCATTAGGACTTTTACACCGTTAGTCCATGTATGAGGTGCAGCCATTAGGACTTTTACACCGTTAGTCCATGTACGAGGTGCAGCCATTAGGACTTTGCTGAAATCTCAATAACCATTTGGTGAAATCGGTTGTGAAATATGTCATTAGAATGCTGGTTCATTTGTGCAAACAGTAACATACAGGTTCCATAAAGTAATTCGCAATATTTCGTAAATTAGTATATTTATTCGCAGGCATCTACGTCAGCACAGAGCAGTTTGACGTAATGACGTTGTCTAACGTTACATAATGATTTAATGTCATTGTTTCATACTGGCTTTCGAAGCGCTGTCTGAAAGCCAAATAAATGTTTTCATCGCACATGCACCATTTAGTTAAGTTTATTTTATTGTACTGGAACTTGTTTAATTGTATTTAAGTATTTTCACCCAATGCTCTAATTAACTTTGATGGAGTGCCACGTACATAGTTGCTGTACTTAGCGCATGTTTGGTTACCTGTTTTTTTGTATATTATAATGTCGTTCAACACTTGATACTAGCCGTCATGTTTTTAAAATAAAACGTACAAATTTCAGCATACACGTATAATAGACCTGTGACAATACTTTGCCATGGTATCAGAATGCACAAATCTGAGTTGAATCACTACCAAATACAGAAATAACCGAGGAACGTGGCTCCGTCTATTGACGCGACGTCACAATTTTTTCTTCAACTTTCCTGCACTACCTCAGAGCTCCAGATAAGCTGCGTGTTTGCGTAAATACCCAATTAAAATTGCCAAAAACCCAATTGAAATCAGAAGTAGTGTGTATCAAAAAGCAATGAAAAATTTGTGGTATCTTTATCATGCTACAGAAAACAATAAGCAGACCACAAATATAGCATATTTTTTTATTTTTCGAGGAAAACACATTTTGGTATTTCATTAGAATTGTCTCCAAGGAGAAATACCAAGATGTGTTTTCAAAAATTGCCAGAAACCCAATCGCAATCGGAAGGAGACAATTCTAATGAAATGCCAAGTTTTCATTTAGAAGCAAACTCTTCAATAATTGCGGTCTGCTGATGCGTAAACAGTAGTGTGATTTTATTTTACCCAATTAAAATTTTGAAATACCCAATTGCTTCAGAAATGATGGAGTGACAATACTCAATTACTAATTACTTATCTGGAGCCCTGATGATAATGATGGCCTTGTTACATTATAAGTCAATGGTAGATTCCCATATTTTACAGGGCAAGGCCAGTTTGAGGTGGGAAAGTGACACTCCTTGGCTCCCCCTAGGCACAACACAACACTGGAAGCATATGTTGTTACCACTCATTTGAACCGTCTCGTTGAGACGGTTCAAATGAGTGGTAACAACATATACTTTTGAGAAGAAATAAGAAAAATAGTGAAAAATATTTCAATTTGTCATACCCCGTATAGGCTAATTAGAGTAATAGGTGGGGAAATGCAGTGCGAGCTGTAAGGAATACGTACTGCGGGGTGTAGGGTGACGTTGAGTTCACTTGCAAACCATTGTGCATTATATTTTGTTTGCGGTTTTCTACTTTGACCTGTGTCATTTATCTCGGCAAATATATTCCCTGTTTCAAATATCTTTTCTCCACACTGTAAAAAGGCATTGTGCATGTCTCGGGGATTATGGTTCAGATATTTAACCGATGATTACACGTGGAAAACCCTTTTATGGGTATAAAAAATCAAAGTACATTTTATTACCACGCATTTTACCGTCTCGCTAAGACGGTTCTAATGGCGGTCATGACATACACTTCCTACATGAAATAAGAAAAAAAGCCGGGTATGGAAGGTGTTCGAGCCAATTCCCACCCTTAAATATGAGCCGAACGAACGAAATAAGAAAAATATTTAGAATGTTCCATGGTGACACAGTCTTCTGTCGGTAATGGTTAACACATGTACATACCGGTATGTGGTGGTTCGCCTGTATATGACCTTGTTTGTTCAATTAAACATATTAAATCTGGATCAAATTATTATTTTATTGTGAAAAGCGGGCAGAAATGGAGGTAGATAGTGACTACGAGGTGTGAAAATGTTTTAAATAGCATCAAAACCTTTTAACCCATTTCAGTCTAAGGATACTATGATTTTTGTTGAAAAAAATCTCATTATTTTGTTCATTCATCGATAAAGGTATATGTTGTTACCACTCATTTGAACCGTCTCATTGAGACGGTTCAAATGAGTGGTAACAACATATACTTTCGAAAGGATATAAAGACTAGAAAAAGTCGATGGCGCGCCATCGCAATATACCCACTTTCCCCAAATGCTAAGTCCGAAAGGGGGAGATAATCCATGATGGAGGGTCAGATGAAAAATCCGAATTCACTTTGCGCATCTGCACATGATATCGAAGCTACATACCAAATATCAGGCGCGTAGGTATGAAGGTGAAAAAGTTTTTCAAGTTACAAGAAACGTGACGGACATACGGACGGACGGACACTCGTGACGAAAACAATATACCCATTTTTCCCCAAAAAAGTGGGTATGAAAATAGGGATGTTTTTCTCTCAAAAGGTTCATACTACTAAAAGCGTATCCCGTCTGTAATGGGTTATAAGAGGGTAACATCATCATTATTTAGGAAAAATGTACTGTAGTTTTGAAAGTAATTGAGAATCGACATGTTTATTTGCCCCAAATACCAGACTGCAGAATTTACCAGTAACAGGCAGTAGATGTAGGTACGTTTCTTTTCTTTGTGACATGTCAAATATTAACTGATCTACCGTCATAACCAGACTATGTGGTATTGACAATCGCTCATCCTCCCATTAATTGCTCAATCTGGTTTGACAAGTGCGACACACATCGAGAAAATTGGACACAAATTTACCCCCGACCAGTCTAGCCCCTGATCAGACTGCACATTCGTGCAGTCTGATCAGGGTCTACCCTGTTCACTGTTGCTTCATTGGATTATCTGTTATGCTACTGAAAACAAGTTACATCCATATCCGGTCGCTAGTTGATTCGGAGCTATGCTCGCCAAACCTCGTTTTCACCAATTTTCTCGGTATGGCACACAGTCAAGTGCAATAGTTTGATAACATTATTACGGTATGTGTCCAAGCCAAGATTGATGGCTTGTGTTCTTTGATAATATTAACACCTGATTTACTGCTGTTGAGCAATACATTATACTTGCAAGCATTACTCATGTTTATCAGCATCAATAAAGCCGATGGGAGATAACTAAACATATTTCGTGCTGATGATACCAATATATATTCCCCATCTGTATATTAACACAAACACATTGTAATTTAATCAAATAAAATGGTGCATTTGGTTGATATAGGTCATTCACAGAAGAGCTCCAGTTAAGGTGCGTAATTTGACCAACTTGGGGTGAAATTTTGTTATTTCTTCATCAAAAATGGCAAGTTGGGAGTCCTTTAGAATCGTCTCATTGTGACGATTCTAAAGCACTCCCAACTTGCCATTTTTGATGGAGAAAATAGAAATTTAACTCCAAATTATGCACCTTACATGGAGCTCTGATTCACAGTCTACAAAGTGAAAAACCACATATTGGATATCTGAGACTCGGTGACCTTTTCACCCCTAAATAACTGGCATAATTACTCTTCCTGGTGTATTTTCAGACTGTTCCATTTACTAGCAAATGGTAAATGTTGTTCAAAATCGGAAAACAAATAGTGCAGATCCTGACGGCTCGTTTCGAGCCGGCTCATCTGGATATACACTGGTTGAAAACATATGAAAGGGGTATATAGTGTTGAAAAGGTTTATATTATAAGTACAAAATGCCTAAATTATTATCGGAATTTGAAGTGCCGAATTACCAGCTGTAAATGAAATGATAAATAGTTTGGCAGTTGTCCATGACATTAACTTGACACTCAATGAATGGATTATAACCTAATTATGCATGCATGTTTGTATTGTATCATTTCTTCACAAAAAGAACAGTATATACAGGCTGTTTAATTGACTTATTTTTAACTGAGGAATTTATTTCCTTTTCAAGTTTGTGAATCTGATACAGGCAGGAGTGTCTAGCACTTTTTTCTTTATAGGATTTATATTCATCGCATAAAATGACATTTTTAATATTACTTGGAAATTACATCATACACATGTTGAATGCCAGTTGGAAAAACATTGATACAAGTTTAAATGTGGTTGAATAATTATAATGTCTGAGCAAATTGTAATATGGGAGGGGGGGGTGTGGTGCGGCATAGCGCCACCAACTTTTGGCATTGCGTCACGAAAATTGGTGTGGCGCCATGCTAAAATAGGCTGGGAGGGGGGGTCACTAAACATGAGGAAAATAAATACCGTTTTGCAAAATGATAGTTGAATAATTTATATATTACATTATCAGAGTGCGTGAAATTATGACCTTGGTGAGCTATATACAGTCTTGAAATATAAATGTTGACACTAGGTATGAAAACGTACTTCACCAGAAATAACATAAAAATATGACGTACAATCGTCTTATAACTTCTATTCTCACATTGAAATCATAAGTTTATCGCCTGTAAACAGCATAGTGTAGTTCTGCAGAAAAATCAGTCACCCTTCGCTTCTTGGAAAATACCATATTTATAGAATGTATTGTATTTATAGAACAGCTCGGCAATGACGTAATGGGCTCACTCGCTTGAGCTCCCCGCGCGTCTTTTGACGTTGTAAACAACTTGTGTACAGATTTGGGGAATTTTTTCAACAAATTTTACTAAAATGTTCACCTTGGCGATATATTCTTCACACTGGCATGGAAATAGCAAGCACCTGCGTAACTTAGATGTATTCGATGAAAAATCAGATCAAAAGGATGAGCTTATTTTTAAACAGGTATTTTCATTTGTCCGATGAACTGATTGTCCGGATAATTGGTATGACCCCTGTAGGGAGATTTGTTTATTTTCAGATATCGCGTACAATTATGTTGTAGGTTGTAATAAAATGTATACATATTTATTCAGTAATTTACTTTAGGGGTGGGTGGGGATAAAAATCTTCAAACTAATTTACTCTGGCCTTTAACTCTTTGCATGCTAATGGTGAAAATATCCGCCAAACAAATTAGGAGTATATTTTTTTATTTTTCTGTAAATGTGTCTTGGAATTTCATTAGAATTGAGTCCTCAGGACTCAATTCCAAGACATATTCATGATATTTACAAGGCAGGGGTTGAAAAAATCATTTTTTTCCACTCGCCCAACTGGGCAAGTACAAAAAAAACATACTTGCCCAGGTCAAAAAGTTACTTGCCCAGTTTTTTTTTAAATAAAATGCCATTTTCAGTATTTGTAATGTAAATGTTGCATCGTATTTTAAAAAAAAAAGCTTTTACATATATATGATCATTTCCAAAATGTATGAGACATATTCACTATTATTGTTATTTATATGTTAAGTATTAAATTAACATAAACAAACAAATACATATTATTTATCGGGAGATAAACTTTGTTGAGTTTTTTCTTCAACAACGTTTTTGAGCAGTGAATTTGCTCAGAGGCTTGCACGCTTCTTATTTTCTATAAGCGTCGAGTGACATAGATTTTGTTTAATTTATAGTAGCTATGTCTGCATGCGCTGCGCGCTGCCTTAATTACTAAATTCAATGGTTTCGGACCCGGCGCCGACCGTTTCGTCCCAAGCCGTTATGTTCAGCGTCTGAAATGCGCGTTAACCCAACTGTATACGAGACGATATATGTGGCCGCGTATACACTAGTCTATACTCGCAGTCATATTATTTGTTAGCCCGGCCGCGTACAGCCGACAAATAATCCGTGAATTAAACTTGCCCGATATGGACCGTGTTCAAAATCGCTAGCGATTCTACCCGTAACCGTGTACATAAGACACTGCTTGAATCTTACTTCCCGCAAATTGACGTAAACTGTAAGCAACAATTGGTCGCTGAATTAATACCATTTGTTAGCCGTTATCAATGGAATTAATTGGCAATTTCAACATAAAAAAAAATCCTGACCAAATCTTTCACTCGCCAAACTGGGCGAGTGCCTGTAGAAAGTACTCGACCGCCACAAAAAGCACTCGCCATGGCGAGCTGGGCGAGTGAAATTTCAACCCCTGCAAGGAGAAATAAAAGAAAATATTATTGTCCGCTATTTGTTAACTATTTATAGCCCTCAAGTTTCCCAGCATGCAAAGAGTTAAGTGAGCACTAATATTTTGGTGGGTGTGTTCTTTAGGATACATTATATTGCTACATACATTGGACCCGTCGGCATAGTAACTTTTGACCAGTATATGGATGGACCATGGTCTAGAGGATATGACATTGGACTTGAATACTGGAGGTTGCAATCCTCACCCTATGATTGAAAAATACTTATATAGTTTGTTTGTTTGTTTGTTTGTTGGGGTTTAACGGCCTATCAACAGCTAAGGTCATTTAAGGCCGGGTCAATGGGTTTAGTACTAAATCCCATATATTACCTGTACATGTACATGTTCAAGTACATGTACACATGGGGAGAAAATCCCAAATTCAGAACTGAATATTTACAATAAAAGAACTATATATTCAGCCCTGAAATCAGAATGATCCTGATCTGATGTCAGGTCCTCGCCACACCAGAATCACTTGGCCCCCTTCCAAAAGCAGTAGGATGAGTAATAATCTTACTACTTTTATAATGGGCAATAACCTGGTATTATATAGTATTTCCATCCCACTGGTCTGTTAGATGAGACTTTGAAACTGTGGTCCTGTCTCTATATGACCATATATCAGTACCTGTGACTGAGGGAATGGGGATTACGGCCTCTGCGACCAGTGTAGACCCAGATCAGCCTGCGCATCTGCGCAGTCTGATCAGGGCCTGCACTGTTCGCGTTTCTGTCATTCAAACTCCTATACTGTTTCTAGCTAGCCATATTTACATGCATACCATCAAGGATGTATCAAGGCTATGTTGCCATGAAAAGTGTCAGGCAAACAAATGTCATAAACCCCATTTCTCCACTCACAGCTTAATTACCAGAGCTCCATATCAGGTGCATATTAGCGTATTAATTATTCTCACTTATTTTAGCAGAATATGTGAGTACAAAATACTCACAGCAAAGTGAAAATACGCGTTGACTTTCAAATTGAGCAGTGATAATCCTGTAATATAGTTGAAAATTTACTTAGTTTAATAGGATGCAAAAAGTCTTTTTGCAGCTGAAATACGTGAATTTTTTAATTTGTTTTATTTTATATGCTGTGTTCCCTATTTAATTAGGAAGAAAATCAAAAATACATTTGTGAAAGTAAAATTTGCATTGAATTTGAAATATGGGGGTATAATACTCTTTAGATGCACAACTTATCTGGAGCACTGAATACCAGACACTACTTATAGGAAATTTCATAACACACGCATTTAACTTGAATTTTTCAGTGACTAATCCCCAGAGCTTTCTGCCCGATTATCCGACCTTAATTTTCAAAGTGCAGGGTACCCCGGTTTACGCAGGTATGTAAAATCAGTATGACGCCAACTTTAACAAACTTTGGAAGACAAATTTATCTTTTACGGTTCATTAATTGTGTGTGTGTTGTAATACAGTGAAACTGGCTGTGATTAATTAAATTTTTGCATGCTGGGAAACTTGTGGGCTATAAATAGTTCAAAACTAGCGGACAAGAATTCATCATATTTTCTTGTATTTCTCCCCGTAAATATCATGAATATGTCTTGGAATTTCATTAGAATTGAGTCCTGATGACTCAATTCTAATGAAATTTCAAGACATATTTACAGAGAGAAATAAAACATATACTCCTAATTTGTTTGGCGCATATTTTCGCCGCTTCTGAGCATGCAAAGAGTTAAACCCTCACAATTTTTAATTAAATTTTCTCGTCTGCTGATTGTTTTTTATTTTCAATTTTCATCAATAAAAACATGGTTTGGTAGCATTTTAGCTGCCAAACCATGTTTTTATTGAGAGAAATAAGACAAAATACTAAATAACAGCAGAAGACAATTTTTGTTTTTCCATATTATTCGATTAACCATTAGACCGCTGCACATAACAATTGTCGTCTGCTGTTACTTTTGTATCTTGCCTTATTTCTCAATGAAAAACATGGTTTGACAGCACTTCAGAATCATTTCCAATGGAAATGATTCTGAAGTGCTGTTAAAGCATGTTGTAAATTATTCTAAAGTGCTGTCAAAGCATGTTTTTGATGATAAAAATGGAAAATTGAAAATA
Organism: Conchocele bisecta; assembly: GCA_029237695.1. Taxonomy (NCBI): domain Eukaryota; kingdom Metazoa; phylum Mollusca; class Bivalvia; order Lucinida; family Thyasiridae; genus Conchocele; species Conchocele bisecta. Next base: position 31,115,345 of record CM055280.1, read on the forward strand.
AACAGCAGACGACAAAAAAATTAATATACCGTTGTAAGGGTTATATAGTTATAGCGGGTATATTGGGCAGATTTTGGAATTAAATCACTGCTCGGCTGTTTATATATAGAAGTGACAAATACTGGTTGGATGGTTTCATAGTTATGGGATTTAACCCTTACACCGCTATCTTAATTTTTTTGTCGTCTGCTGTTTATTTTTTAGTTTAATTTTATTTCATCAAAAACATGCTTTGACAGCACTTCAGAATCATTTCCAAATGCTGTCAAATCATATTTTTTTATTGAGAAATAAGGTAAGATAATTAAAAGCAACAGCAGACGACAATTGTTGTGTGTAGCGGTCTACTGAAGGGTTAATTGTGTTTGTACATGTACATAAATGTATCTGTTTAGGGAAGGATTAAAGGCAGTGTGTCAGAGCTCCAGATAAGTTGTGTGTCTAATGCATACTATACCCCCTGATTTCAAAATCATTGCATATTTTACTTTTACAAGTGGATTATTGATTTTCTTCATTACTAAATAGGGAACAAATGATAAAGAATATACCAAATTTAAACATTAACTTATTTGAGCTTTTTGCAGCTCAACTAAGTGAATTTTTAACTTTATGACAGTATTTTCACTACTCAATTTGAAAACCAATGCATATTTTCACATTGCTTTGCGTATATATATTTTGTACTACCACGTTTGATAATCAATGCGTATTCAGCTAAAATAATTGCGTAAAATACGCCAATACACACCTTATCTGGAGCTCTGGTGTGTGTTTGGAAACCAAATTGTTTATAATACTGAAAAAAATAACTTGTGTTGCGAATGCTAGTTTTATTGAATCAATGGTAACTTTGGTTAATAATTAATTTTATTTGAATTTAATTCAACTAGTGTCTAGAATGAACACATATTTATATACATTTGTATTTGGTGTTGTGTTATAATGTAGAATAAAACACAAATTCCTTGGAATTTGATCAAATAAAATGGCATGTTCATTTGATGTCATTTGCCATCCATAAAAGAAAAACATAAATTTAATTGTCTGATTGGCCCCATTGGCTTGACACATTTTCTGGACTTATATGCCCGGGTTTGGAAGGTCTGCGAGCCAATTCCTACCCTTGAATTTAACAATTCTTTCCCATGAATTAACAATTCGTTCCCACGAATTAACAATTTGTTCCCTCAATTTAACAATTTGTGGGAACAAATTAAGAATTTGTTCCTATGGGAACAAATTCTTAATTTGTGGGAACAAATTGTTATATCGTGGGAACAAATTGTTAATTCGAGTGAACAAATTGTTAATTCATGGGAAAGAATTGTTAAATTCGAATTGTTATTTCGTGGGAACTAATTAATAACAAAAAATTCATGTCCCCTGCGGGGCTACGTAGTTTTCACAAATGGTTTTCTTATCATTGTTTATGCAAAACATGTATGGGTGGTTGTATCAATGTTGGTCAGGTGGAAACATTTCTTAATTAACTTGTGTTTACATGTATACGAGTGAAGTAATATACATGTATAGTGAACTATGAAACTTCCCAGGGTGTCGAATTTTTAGAGGTTCCGCTGTATGTGCCAAAAAATGTTTTGTCTGTTGATGATTGTAAAGCACACATATGTGTACATCATGGAGTGACTGAGTTTCTGTGAAATCTCTGTAAACATGACATCCCAGTGTGTCCTGTTTAGAGAGGTTCCACTGTATTTGTAAACAAATAAAATTTGTCTGTTCATGATTGCAAAGCACAAAGGCAAATCTCAGAGTGACTGAGGTTTTATGAAATCTACCCTGGGGACTGTCAGAGTGTCCAGTTTATGGATGTTCCATTGTATATGTGAACAGTATTTTTGTCTGTTCATGATTGCAATCACACACACCAATCTTGGCGTGTTCTTATGACCTCCAGTCTCCCAGTTCAGAGAGGTTTGTTCCAATTTATGTGTAGACTTTAACCCATTTTAATCCAAGGATACGATCATTTTTCTTGTAAAAATCTCATTATTTTGTTTATTTCTCCATAAAGGTATATGTTGTTGCCACTCATTTGAACCGTCTCATCGAGACGGTTCAAATGAATGGCAACAACATATACTTTTGAGATGAAATATAGAAAATAGGATTTGTTTCCTCTTAAAAAGTTTGATACTTCTATAATTGTATCCTGTCTTTAATGGGTTAATTCCATTCTTGTGATCAGGGGAAAATTTCAATAATTCCTTAAAACAGGTCTAGGGACACAAGTAATCTCAACTGTCTTTGTTTAAATTCTGCACATTTATCTGATGGAATATAATATTTACACTGCACGAACAAATAAACATGCTGTAAAACAAACATAGAGTCACTGATCGTGCGAGCCAGCATCTCATGATCATTGTATTATACCGTTGCCTTATAGTTGTGCAGCTCGACGCTATTCGCAAATAATAGATCTATAAACAAATTGATTAAATATTTAGAGCAATTGTGGAGGTTCGTTCTGTATTCATTTTGGTATTTTAGTAAACTTCTTACGAGTAAAATGTTCGTAAGTGCAAAATTACGATAGTCTGTAAATTTCACATTAACATTGTTTTCTTGTAAATAATTATTGGATTTACATTTATTGAGCATATGATGCATATGCAGCCTATGCTCAATAAATGTAAATCCATAAATCAAAATTTACAGACGATCTTAAATTTGCACTTACGAACATTTTAGTCGTAAGAAGTTTAGTGAAACGTGCCTCAGATTCAAGTCTTCATTATGTGTGTGTGTTGGGGCATTGTAGATCCCCTATTGTTCACCCCCCTTATTGTTACCCAGGTAACACTTAATGGGAGGCTAAATATCTTGAGGACTGTATAATTTGTAGAAATTGTTCACCCTCCCCAATTGTTATACCCCTCTGTAAGTTCGTCCATTCAGTTCTTGTGAGTGTCCGACAACAAAAGATGCCGACCAAAACAGATGACGAAATATTGTATCGGATGTTTGGAGTTCGATATCGAGAACATTTACATGCCGATATCACCATTGTATGCCGATATCACCATTCTAATCGGCCATAAAACATGATTTTTGTGACGGGTAACAATAGGGGAGGGTAACAATAAGGGAGGACTGTAGAATTTGTAGAACACCCAATTGTTCACCAAGAAACTCATAAACAATAAGATCACATGCGTGTTCTTGGTGTCCGGTTTAACGAGGTTCATCTGTACCAGTATTTTCCTCCCACTGGTCTTTCAGAATAGACTGGAAACTCGGGTGCCGTCTGTATGTAACCTTAGCTGTTGCTGGGACATTAAACCCTCCCAACTTTCATCTGTCCAGTAATCAGGCATGGGAAATTTCCGGATTAATCCGGAAATCCGGATTTGAGGTCCCAGGGACCACTTTTGTGAATCTTGTAAATCCGTTGAGAATGGCGATAAAAAATTACAATTTTTTTTTCTTTTCTTTTTTCGAAAATTGTAATTTTTTATCGCCATTCTCAACGGATTATTTTTTTAAGTGGCAATTCTTTTATTTTCCCCAGCGGAATCCCTGTTATACATGTACTGACTTCTTGTTGCAAGTATTATTTTAAATTGAAATGGATTATGTTGCCAATTTTTCCTAATTATAGCATATTTTTTCAGGGGAAAATGTGATCTATTTAGTGCTAAATATACCTCAGAATGAAGCACAGAGCATCTAGAATAGAAAAAAAAAAATTATGGGGGGGGCGTGCCCCCAGACCCCCCTAGCAAATCGCAGCACAATCCGCTGCTCAAATAAATTTTCAGATTGGGGATAGTGTTCCACTCCCATGCCTGAGTAATACAAATCACACAAAACTTTGTTTCAGTGGCTGATTTCTGAAATTATTTCCTTACAATTATCGTAGCCTGTCATATTGATACATTATTTAACCTCAGCCTTTCACGCTTGAATTTGCCCTAAATGAAGCGTATATTCATCATTTATACCTATATAATTTGAATACTAAGTGGATTGTTGAGAATTGTGAATAACATAGATTGCGACCGTCCACAACAAAATGAGGCTATTAGCCTATTGCATGTTTGACCAGTGTAGTGTCTGAATGTCTAGCACACTCATGTGGCCAGTGGTCCAAATATGAAGTTGTATGTATTGGAACCAGGAAAGGGTCTGTAATTTAGTAGTGAACAGTGTAGACCCTGATCAGACTGCACGGATGTGCAGTCTGATCAGGGGCCATACTGGTCACTAACTAGACAGTGTTTGTTATTACAGTTCAAATAGTGGCTTGGTTCATCAAATATTTGATTTATCGTATGAAGAAAATAGCTTTATTCGCTTTGAAAACCAGTTTTAGTATATAGGTACAATAAGTACGATAACGAGCATCCATAAAGTCTGATCAGCATCTACACTGTTCTTCAGACAATATGTGAAGCCATCATAATTGATAATACTGTGGAACCCCTCTACACCGGACACTCGGGGGGAAAAATATAGATGTTTACCATAGACGTGTTTCGCTTTTATGTATCTCTGGTTAAAATGAATTTTAATGATTGCAAAACATCAGAATGTGTCATGAAGTGCTCACATGTCTGATTTACAGTGGAACATCTCCAAACCGGACACCCTGGGGACCTCCCAGGGTGTCCGGTTTGGAGAGGTTTCACTGTAGCTTGATTTAAAGTTAAAAATATATGTTTTTCTTGTACATGTATATACATTGCAGTGTATGTTGTGACCACTCATTTGAACCATCTCCATGAGATTTTTCAATTGGTTGGTGATCACAGAATATAGAATTTTCAATGTACTAAAAATGTATCCTCCTATTGTATATATACTGGTCAGCATTTCAAACCTCAGTTATAAAGCCTGTGTTGTCGTGGCTAAAAAAATGTTTATAAATATTTATATTTACAAAGCAGTTCTTTCAAGTCTGGGCTAAGTCGGGGAAGAAAACACAATTTCATATTTGTAATCAGCATAGCTATCGATACAGCATAACCACATGTTTTAATTCATACTCCGATTAATCACTATCGGTAGAACGTGCGTTGTAATCAACTGCACCTGTTGCAAGTATAGATGTTTTTCACTGCATTATTATGACAATGATAATAACTAAATGTATACTGTTTTGTATGCTGTAGACATGCAATGGCATATTTCTTGTATTCTCAATCGCCGACACGGAATGTTGAGCCGGCTATAACACATTACAATACTAGATTTTACTGATGAATGGAAAATTTATGTGTTTTATTTACTGAATGCATTTAACCAAGTTTGACCCCTGAATACTTTTTTGGCTGAAAACAGCAAAATAATTTGCACAGTTGTTTACACCATTCTGTTGAGCCGTTTGAAAGGTATTGGTAGAAAATCTGCAGGAAATGACATCAGTTGTTATGCCACACTAATTCCTTGATACCATGCATGTATCACAGGAAATCTTCCCCACTGAAAATCAGCTGGGGGGGGGGGGGGTATAGGGGGATATTAACTGTTTCACCACTAAGTAACTAGAATGGATTGTGATATGTTAATTTTCTGACCAAACAAATCATCACAAAATGATTTTCAGACTAGTCCATTTATGAAAAGGGGTTGTTTTTCTTTCTAAAAAATATGAAGATTAGTTGCAAAAAGTGCAGGTCCTGATGAGACGGCTCGTCACGAGCCGGCTCATCTGGATCTACACTTTTTGCCAATACCACTATACAGGCCTGTAGTGTTGAAAGGGTTTTTTAATTATCAACGCACCAGCACCCTAATATCTATTCTAAAGCACTCTATAAATATCACGCCATCTGATTGGCTGATTGGTCATACATTACAGGTATATTATTGTTGATGAACGGTCGCAAATTATTTCAATATGTATTCCTACTCCAATACTAGGTTTGAGGTCGGTCAATTTACTCTGCCACATAATGACCGACAAATACATGGGGGTAACTCACATAAAATGTCCCTTTGAAGTGATATTCTGGTATTATTGCTAAAGACACAGCTGGCTTGCATCTGAAACTTCCTGGTCCGAAACGTCCTGGTGACCAGTGAGGTCCGAATTCTACATTTTATATATCTTTAATTCTTTAATATTTACACTGTCCTTGAATTCATAATGGAAACGCCCATTCAACGTATTCCGTTCATATCCCAGTACATCACATCTAAGCTCCACGTGATGTCACACAACGTTGTTGATTCGTTAATGTTTGTTTGACGTCATTAGATTACATGACGTTCATCGTCGTTGTCAATAACGTAACGCTATTGACCAGCAATGTCGCTGTTCTATGAATTGCGACAAAACGGCGTAAAACAATAAGATTCCTAACTTTTATGCCGTATATGGTTATTTACATCTTGGAAACTATACGAAAATGCAGTGTAAATATAAGTAATAAAACCATGGGCAGTTGCGTTTACTGTATTATGAACAACAGTTGGACTGTTTAAAGTTTGCGAGGAGTCCTTCGGACTCCACACACTTTAACGTTTCAGACCAACTGTTGTTCATAATACAGTAAATGCAACAGCCCACGGTTTTATTCCTTAATTGAATACTGGGGTCACATAAAATCAGTCCACACCGGCATGAAATGTTTCAAGTCGAAATAGGTGCCGTATTCCTGACGAATTCCCATTCAATTTCAAGCAGAAGATACTGCATAAACACCGTTTGCGCCGGTTACTAGACGAAAAATGTATTTATGCGATAGCCCTAAGTGGAGCTCAGTGGCATCTCGTTAGGAAACTGGTGCTTTTTTTTTTCGACATGAAACATTTATTGTCAAATATTAAAATCAGCTTGACTGTTATTGGACTACCAAAAATTGTACACAATAGTTAATGGTACATACATGCCCACTCAGTAAGCACAACATTTTCTTTATAGGAATTAAATAAGTGCATGTATGATTGTGTCACTATTATAAAAAAAATGAAATTTGGACATTTCACACCACGAGATGAACATACATGTATATGTCATATTCATTGCAAAAATATGAATATTCTATTTATTATATATGGCTCCATGGAAATTAGCAGTTTTTCAGACTGTATACGGTAATGAATGTGTATTTGCAGTCCGGCACTGCAGGTGCGCGTTATGAATATACATGTAGATAGCGGAAGTAGTCGTATTTTCACCGGAAGATGTTTATTTCATCGATGAGAACATATAACTTTTATTTACATCGTATAACTATGTATTTCATGGGTAGGTATATCATAAAATCATTTAGTAATATTTATTTTACTGATAGTGACGCGCGTTGGTGGTATCAGGCTATTTTCATATGCAAATGAGGCATGATATTTTTTACTTATTTATACTAATGAAATGTGTCACCTGAAAAAATAATATTTTCGACAGATAATAAAGTATGATCATTGCACATCAAAAAATAAATACAGAGAATAAATAGTAATGTCCGTTAACATTTTAAGGAAACACGGGTTATCGCCCCTGATATCAGTGTGAACATTTTCATCTAAAATAAAGTGTATAATAATGCCAATCAATACATGGGGTAATGGTGAATGAATGTTTATTTTGCCAGAAAATGTCATACGTACAGAATATACAAAAGTATCTGTATCACTATATTATAACCTACTGCGTGGGCAAGTTATCAGTATTATTTTTGTAACCACAGGTGTATATGATGTGGGGGTGTAGTGTAATTGAAGTAAGTAATTTGTCATGTTGATTTAATACTGATTTTAACACGATATTTACATTATCTCAGATAGTTAAATTTTACCACAAGTGGGCGATGGATGGAGAAAATGGCACACCTTTAAAGGGACAAATATAGGTGGTCATATTTTATTCTATTATGTATATATGCTGGACATATTGACTAAGGATAACTGTTCACATTTTTGCAGGATACTGTCAATGCAGTTTGTATGACAAGCAAAATTGTGCCGACATGTGGCACACTTATGTGGTTTCTTCGCATTTATGGTTTGACAGTCTGCTCCACTTGTCAATAGGAAGCATCTATTTCACAAAATGATTTTCAGACTAGTCCATTTATGAAAAGGGGCTGTTTTTGTTATAAAAATATGAAAATTACTTGCAAACAGTGCAGATCCTGATGAGACGGCTTGTTACCATGGAAACGATTATGAAATGATTGCCTTATTTCTCAATAAAAACATGGTTTGACAGCACTTCAGAATCATTTCCAATGGAAATGATTCTGAAATGCTGTCACAGCATGTTGTAAATTATTCTAAAGTGCTGTCAAAGCATGTTTTTGATGATAAAAATGGAAAATAGAAAATAAACAGCAGGCGACAACAAATTTAAGATAGCGGTCTAAGGGTTAAGTAACTGCATGGCAAACATCAATTATATGCCCTGATGTGGGACTATATATATGCTGGTTCCAAACAATGTTAGGTATCTAAGATTTCCAGGCAGTGGACAAAGCAGGATCTGGAGACAAGGTGCTTATGGGATTTATGACCAGTGTACATGGTGTAGCTTCTGATCAAATAGCACATGCAATTGTAGCCTGATAACGATCTTTAAATGCTTGTTTTTTGAAGCATGATGGGTTTCATTGATGGAATGGTGAACAGTGCGGACAGATCCTGACCAGACTGTGCACATCGCAAATCCTACAAGCATCATTATTTCCACGCACAGCCACAAAGAGTACCGCAACCTCGTCTGTCATTTTGCCAAATTAAACAAATCCACGGGGTGGTGGCGGGGAGAATGCTCCCTGACCCCCATATCACCTCATCTGGATTTTTTTTTTTCACTAAATGGTTTATTTTCAATTTTTAAATACATCATGTATCACGTACATATTGTATAAAACATAGTTGAACTCACATGGCATGTCACTAGAAAAGAGCATGCATAATGTATTTAGAAAGTGCGCTTTTTTAAGAAGTGTTTTTTAGGAAAGCGAGAAAAATCTGGATCATCTGGATTTTGCCTCTGGTTACTGTCTTGACAAATATTCATATTTCAAGTATCTGGTTGCATAAGGGGATTTGGATTAAAGGGTTACATTGTGCTTATGTATACCCTGTCTGTAAATAAGCTTAACATCTGTTTGTACAACTGTAAATCAGATGGACATTGATATGTGGCTGTGACTGGAGAAATGGGGCTTATGGGTTTTGCAACCAGTGTAGATCCAGATCAGCCTGTGCATCCGCACAGTCTGATCCGGATCTGCACTGTTCGCAATTCCATCATGCTTCTAACAAGCAATATAGATATAATCTACATGAGTGTGCTATTTGATCAGGAGCTACGCTGGCCACAAACGCCATAAGCCCTATTTTTCCAGTCACGGCCACATATATAGGTTTGTAATTGAATGTTCTATAATTAATAGGTACGCTGTTGTGTCGCGTGCTTGTAAATACCTTGAACTCGATTAATTAACAACATGCCATGGAATATATATGGGAATACACTTTTAGGCATATGGAAATTTTAAAATACTTTTTTTCTATTTTTCTTGCTTCTCAATGGCAGTATTCGGCGAGATGGCTAAAATGGACCACCGTGTTTTTTTTTTACATCTGGGAATATGCCATATGGAAATGTTACTGGGATTTACACCGGAGGCCAATTGATCCGATGTTGCATAGGTGCCTGGCACCAGATCAGGACATTCCAGCTCCCCCCCATCCAACCTGGTACATTTCTGTCTGTTTCATTGATGGAATGGCGAACATTGCAGATCCTGATTAGCCTGTGCTGCATGATGCAACAAATGATCTGGATGTACACTGATCGCAAAAGTCATAAGCCCCATTTCTCCAGTCACAGCCACAAATATTACTTTTTACTACCTTTTCTATGATGGATAGATATTTTTGCTGTTCTCTTAATACAGTGGAACCTCATTTTGTTCTGATTTTGGGATTTTCCCCCAATTCAGTTGGTTAAATGCGGGATCGAACCCATTGGCCTGGCCTTAAATGACCTTAGCTGTTGATAGGCTGTTAAACACCAATAAATCAAATCTCTTGACCGGACACCATGTGATCCCCAGAATGTCCGGTGATGTGTGTGTATTGCAATCATGAACATCCATCATTAAATGATGTATATGTACGTGGCCCTCACTTGAGAAATTTGGCTTAAGGATTTTGCGTCCAGTGTAGATCCAGATCAGCCTGTGCATCCGCACAGTCTGATCAGGATCTGCACTGTTCGCCATTCCATCACTGAAACACCTGTCATACTTCTAACAAGCAATATAGATCTCTATCAGGCTACATGAGTGTGCTATTTGCTCAGGAGCTACATTGGTCACAAATCCTATAAGCCCTATTTCTCCAGTCACGGCCATATACATATATATTACAACAGTGAATCCAATCAAAATTTAGTCCAGTGATGCTTTAGGGTGTCCAGTTTAATGAGATTCTAATGTACAAGAGAATTCTTTGAAGTATTTGTTATTGAAGGGATGTCAAACCCCATTCAATCAATCTCACGGTGGGTATGAGGTAGTACCTGCTTTTTGCCAATGTTTCAATCTACATTTTCTGAAATACCTCAGCAACTACTAGGGCAATTTGAATGTGATAATGTCGTCTGCTGTTTATTTTCCATTTTTATCCTCAAAAACATGCTTTGACAGCACTTTAGAATAATTTACAACATGCTTTGTCAGCACTTCAGAATCATTTCCATTGGAAATGATTCTTAAGTGCTGTCAAACCATGTTTTTATTGAGAAATAAGGCAAGATATAAAAGCAACAGCAGACAACAATTATTGTGAGTAGAGGTCTAAGGGTTAACATGGTATCGTCTGCTGATGATTCCATAATCATAGTCATAACCATTTTGGAATTATTTCGAGAAAACTTACATTTATGAAAAAGCTCCGAAATGGCTAAGCTTTTATGATGTTGTTATCGCTAGATGCTAGGTATCTGCACTTCATCGTATACAAACCGCCCAAATCAGTTGTAGAGATATTTCAGGAAATATAGCTTGAAATGGGGCTAAAAAGCACTTGTGTGTGTAACTTACTATGCCCACAGTAAATCTGACAGGCTCTTGACATGATGACCAATTCAATGTCACGTTTAATGACCGATATCTGCGTAGCAATGATCATCTCATTAATGTCATTAGTGACCACTACGTGACTAATGACCGATTACTGGTCAATGTGAATTCCTGGGGTGGGTCTTGACATGATGACCACCAACCCAATGTCCTGTTTAACCCATTGTGTGTGGGATACTGATTCATAGAGGCCACTTGGGATATAAAATATCGGCTGTTACAGAGAGGGGTTGTTGCTGTGAAGTAACTGTTATAGGCAGGTTAAATATAAAGGCAATTGTTCATTTGGATATAAAATAACGGCTGTTACAGAGTGGATGTTGTTGTAGAGAGGTGACCATTGTAGGGAGGTTAAATATAGAGGCAATTGTTCATTGTTACATTTGGGATGTATATTGGCTTGTTCAGAGATTGATGTTGTGTAGAGAGGTGACCATTGTAGGGAGGTTAATATATTGAGGCAATTGTTAATTAGGGATATAAAATACGCGTGTACAGAGTGGATGTTGTTAGGTAGACAGGTAGACCATTGTAGGAGGTTATATATTAGAGGCAATTGTTAATTAGGGTATATAAAATATTGGCTGTTACAGAGAGGATGTTGTGTAGAGAGGTGGACCATTGTATGGAGGTTAATTAAATAGAGGCAATTGTTAATTCTGATATGATATCGTGTTACAGAGTGCTTGTAACAAGGGTGGCTGTTACAGAGTGGATGTTGTTGCAGAGAGGTGACATTGTAGGAGGTTATATGTTAGCCAATTGTTATTAGAGGCAATTGTTAATTAGGGATATAACATATTGGCTGTTAAAGAGAGGGGGTTATTGTAGAGAGGTTAAATATAGAGGCAATATTGTTCATTCGGGATATAAAGTATCGGGTGTTACAGAGAATGGGAGTTTGTTGTAGAGAGTGGGAGTTTGTTGTAGAGAGGTGGCCGTTCACGCAGGGTTGACTGTATATTTTCTTCTGTATCAAACATTTCTTAATAATTAGAGGCTAATTGTAAGATAATTGTTATCAGCCAGGCAACCAGTGCATGCCCTGGGAGTTTGAAACATTCAGGACATTCTCATGTACTATTAAATACAGTTTATATGATAGCGACTAACACACAGCTGATATACTAATCATAGATGAAATTGTCACGGACAAAACGGGATACCGGTATTTCGGCCCACTCTACAAACATCTAATGTCTTGCTTTAGACCTAATATTCTACGTTTTGCGACCAGTGTAGATCCAGATCAGACTGTGCATCCGCACAGTCTGATCAGGATCTGCACTGTTCGCTATTCCATCAATGGAACTGTATCTTACTGTATCCAATGTCAGTAGTAAGCCTTTGACTTCTTAGTGATAGTTAGGCTACAGGAGTATGCTATGTGGTCTGGAGCTACACTTGTAACAAATCACATAAGCCCCCATTTCTCCAGTCACAGCCAGATATGAAGGCCATCTGCTCAGGAGCTACAGCTTCATTTGTCTTGCCTCTGATTGTTTTGAATATTTACACTTTAACCTCTAAATAACTGAACCGGATTTTGATATGTTAATTTTGCAACCAATCCAACCATCACAAAATGATTTTCAGACTAGTCTTTGTAAAAAGGGGGTGTGTTTCTTTTTCAAAAACATGAAAATTACTTGCAGATCCTGATGAGACGGCTCGTCACTAGCCGGCTCATCTGGATCTACACTGTTTGCCAATACCACTTTACAGATCTGTAGTGTTGAAATGGTTAATGTGTATCAATTTACAGTATACTACGGAATAGTAGAAATATTTGTGTTTCTGACACCAGGTCACATAGGAACCAGGTTAATTAGCTAGCGGTTGTCATAATACCACAGATTAATCACAATTTTATAGTGTGCAAGTTAAACATATGTATCCGAATACCAGAAACTCACATATTTTCTAGTATCGGATTGCATAGGGTTAATGGGGATATAGCTGCTATTTGCCACATATTCTTTTGAACACACTATTAACCCATTACATGCGGAATACACCTTTACGGGTATGAATTTTTTAAAATATTTAATTTTTAATTTTTTTTTTTGTTATTTCTCATTGAAAGTATATGTTGCGACCACTCATTTGAACCGTCTCGATGAGACGGTTCAAATGGTGGTCGCGACATATACTTCTAAGCACATTGAAAGAAAATATTTATGATTTTCCCCAAAGTTGGTAATGAACGCGCCACTCCTCAATGCAGCCCGGGTTCGATCCTCGACCGGGGCAGTTTGTGAGTTGATATGGTGGCCACCAGACCGGACATTAAGAATTGGCTACACGCTTTCCACTTATTACAACAGGTTGCATTATATATATCACTACTCCACGTGCAACGGTATAAATTTGCATAATAGCATTTACATTTCGCGCACTAAAATATAGAAAAACCCTGCATGGCGTTGACGTTCATACTTCGCTATAATATTGTTATTGAGAGACAATTTTACAATATGAGACAAAAATATTACCATAAACTCACCTAATAAAGTGTGTATTAGCTTAGGTCACTCATCACCAAGTCAAAGTAAAGAAAGTTTCAAACGCAAATTTGGAAGATTACTCTGTCGTAACCCTTGTGTAATGCAATGTAATTAAAGTTTTGTACTCAGAATAGCGAATAGTGCAGACCCTGATCAGATTGCGCAGATGTGCAGGCTGGTCAGGGTCTAAACTGGTCGCATAAGCCCATTTCTCCAGGCATGGCCACAATTTAGCTTACTACAATGCTTTTAGAAAATTTCGTTACACACAAAGTTGAATTGCTCAATAACCCATCCCCCATCTCAGTCTACACAGGTCGCAAAAGTCATAAGCCCCATTTCCCCAGTCACGGTCACATATCAGGAATTTTTATCAGCCACTGGTGCAGTATCAATCACAATGACAGTTACAAAATAATAATGTCAACATTGAATTTCATGTGAGATACTGTTGATGTGCAAGTTTACTCACGTTACACAGTGATCAATTGCAAGTAAAAAATTTGGCAACATTTCTTTTCTATTTTCTTCATTTCTCAATGAAAGTATATGTTGTTACCACTCATTTGAACCGTCTCGACGAGACGGTTCAAATGAGTGGTAACAAACATATATTTTTGTGAGAAATAAGAAACTTCAAATTTATTCTTTCCATGTTAAGAAGGTGAACATGAAATGTTCAATACGATAAAACCTCTTAAAACAGCACACCCAGAACATGTGCACCTCGGTATGTTTAATTAGGATGGTTGTGCTGTCATTTATCTATACAGTAGACACTCGGTTACTCAAAGTCCAGGGTACAAAAAGAAAATATGTTGAGTTATCAGTAGTTTGACTTAACCCTTTCAACCACAACATTCTTACATCCTTTATAGTTTAGTTTCTAAAGTTTCTTTAGTTTCTGCCTGTGTCACAGTGGCCAGAAATTATTACTAAATAAAAAATACAGGGATTCCGCTGGCGATCGCCACTTTCGCAATTGGCGATAACAATAAACAATTAGCAATAAAAAATTACAATTTTCAATTTTTTTTTTTCGAACATTGTAATTTTTTATCGCCAATTTTTTGAAGTGGCAATTTTTTTATTTTCCCCAGCAGAATCCCTGCAGAAATTATTACTGAATAAACAATATGTTATGTTCTGTTCTATTCCTAATATCCAACATTGGCATTTCCTTGTTAATTATTGGACTATTCCGTTGATGAGAAAATTGTATATTTTGTATTTGTATCTGACTATTACATGTATATTATGTACGGTTTGTGGGGGATGGCCCCGACCCACCACAAACCTATTATGGGGAAAATAAATATTTTCAAACCTGAAAAAAAAATAAAAAAATTATTGGACTATTCCGTTGATGAGAAAATGTAGATTTTATTTAGAATTTAACAATACATGTACTTACAAATACTGCAGATCCTGATGAGACGGCTCGTTACGAGCCGGCTCATCTGGATCTACAGTGTTTGCAAATGTTGGCTTTATGGCCTGTCGGGTTGAAAGGGTTAAGGGAGAGTTTGATGTAACGGGTGAAGACTGTATCTATGATCTCTCCTTATGATTGAAAGAAAAATGAGTGTTGGTCACATGTACCTGAAATACAGAGAAACCTCTCTAAATTGGACACCATGGGGGTCCCCCCAGGGTCTTCAATTTAGAGAGATGCCACGTATATAAAAATTGGTTGTAATAATTAAGGGCTATTACAATATGGCGCTGCCAGACAAATCTTGCAGTGGATGCGTTTATAGGCAAGTGGTGGTGCATTGGAATTTTTAGGTTTTGTATTGTGGCTTATGGTTTTGTGGTTTCCGTCCCCTCTCGAGGCATGAAACATTACTTTCATAGTATAATTTCCACCCCACTGGATTTTTGAATGAGACTTTAACAAGGTCACATCTCTATAATGCACCTATATAAATATTTTGGTCTTCCTCACGAAGGGGAGTATCGGGCATACATGGGGAATTAGACAACAAAAATCCCTAGAACAGGAATTTGAAGGCCAAATAACGCTGGCAGTTATGATATTAGATGTCCCAAGACATGAAATGCCAAGACATGTTTTCATTTCGAAGCAAATTATTCAATAATTGCTCTCTGTTGATGTGTAAACAGTATGGTGATTTTACTTTACCCAATTAACATTTTGAAATGCCCAATCAGAAATGATGGAGTGACAATACTCACTTATTAATTCCTTATCTGGAGCCCTGTGTCCACAAGCTTGCCCATTTTGAATGTGTCTAATTCTTGTTCTGCTGGATGTGGGAAGACATGCATAGGTGAATACACACTTTCAATTTCATGTGTCACTTTCAAATGTTTTATTTTGCAGATTGAAACATGGCCAATATGGATCCAGCATTTAAGTCGGTGAATCGGAGCACGCCAGGGTTCTACATATGGCGGATAGAGGTACGATCCTAAATATTGTATTTGGTGAACAAAGTGTGTCATTTGTACTTTCTCTGCACATATTCATTATCCCATCGCCGATTGGCAAAAGAGGAAAATATTAGTCCATGTACGTATATCCGTGCGTGCGCTTGTGCATGTATGCATGCTTGCGTGCATACACACATACGTTAAGTAAATAAAACGCCTTTCATTTCTTAACTCTTTCACCCCTAAGTTACTGGAATGGACTGTGATATGTTGATACCTGTTTTCTTGTTAACACAAAGCATATTCCTCAGTCCGCTGGACTTTGAGTAAACGAGTGTAGACTGTACTTGCAATAGGTGCAGATCCTGATGAGCCGGCTCGTTACGAGCCGGCTCATCTGGATCTACACTGTTTGCAAACACCGCTATAGAGGTATGTAGTGTTGAATGGGTTAATAACGTTATCAACCACTTCTTCGACCTTAATAATATGGTTCAAATCACAACATATCATTTCGATGAGGAAGTTCTTGAAATTTTCATTCAGTAAAGTTGTGTAATTTTGCAGGAAATGATGGTGGTACCAGTTCCAAAGAAGAGATATGGAGAATTCTACAAGGGCGACTCGTACATTGTTCTCTCTGTGAGTATATACAGCTACCATGCAGTGCTCCAGATAAGGAATTACTAATTGAATATTGTCACTCCATCATTTCTGAAGCAATTGGGTATTTCAAAATTAAAATTGGGTAAAATAAGATCACACTACTGTTTACACATCAACAGACAGCAATTATTGAATAGTTTGCTTTGAAATGAAAACATGTCTTGGCATTTCATTAGAATTGTCTCCTTGGAGACAATTCTAATGAAATACCAAGATGTGTTTTCCTCGAAAAATAAAAAAAATATGCTATATTTGTGGTCTGCTTATTGTTTTCTGTAGCATGATAAAGATACCACACATTTTTCATTGCTTTTTGATACACACTACTTCTGATTTCAATTGGGTTTTTGGCAATTTTAATTGGGTATTTACGCAAATACACAGCTTATCTGGAGCTCTGAGGTAGTGCAGGAAAGTTGAAGAAAAAATTGTGACGTCGCGTCAATAGACGGAGCCACATTCCTCGGTTATTTCCGTATTTGGTAGTGACTTCAACTCAGATTTGTGCATTCTGATACCATGGCAAAGTATTGTCACAGATCTATTATACATGTATGCTGAAATTTGTACGGGTTTTTAGCTCACTGAGCAAAGCTCATGTGAGCTATTGTTACCGCAATGTGCCCGTCCGTCCGTCGTCCGTCGTCCGTCCGTGATCATTTTCAAAGGTCTTCTCCTCGGTAACTATTGGGCCGTCACCAAACTTCATGGTCATGGTGCTTAGGTAGGGGGATTACAAAGTTGTTAAAATGACGTCATTACATAATCCAAGATGACCGCCGTCTAAAAATAACAGAAATTCTTAAAAAATCTTTTTCTCATGAACCGCCAGCCGGATTTCGACGAAACTTGGTAGGAATGATCGATGTTGAATGCTTTTTCAAAGGTGTTAAAATGGTGACCCCGGGGTCAAAAATAGGCGTGGCCCGTGGGGTCAAATTGGGGTCAAATTTTATTTTTCACCGAATATGCTCATGTCATATATCAAATTGAAGGTATCAATGTATGGAAGGTCATATCCGCCATAATTATATGTGGCTTGATGCTTGCTGGTTGATGACATTTTATGTTCTATCCGTCTTATTACAATTATATGTGGCTTGATGCTTGCTGGCTGATGACATTTTAAGTTCTATCCATCTTATTACAATTATATGTGGCTTGATGCTTGCTGCATGGCTGATGACATTCTAAGTTCTGTCCGTCTTATTACATTTCTATGTATGTGGCGTGATGCTTTATTCATTCGTCCTGTTTCAATGTGTTGTGTGTTGATTACATTCTAAGTAGCTTGATGCTTCACTGGTAGTGACATCCTGAGTTCCATTATTGATTATTGCATCGCTGTTTTGCTATGCTCGCTAAGCCACGCCCCTTGACAACAACAATTGCAACAGTAATTTGGGAACAACCATTGTGACGCCGGGTGCGCTGCTAAAACTTAAAATAGTTCTCCCTAAAAGTATTTAATATGCTGGTACCTGTCCTACAATGCGTTGCTCTCTAAATTGGTTCCATGTCCCGAACGGTGTTGATGTAGATTGATGCCGCTTTTTCTGTTGCGCCATGTTTAGGTTTAAAGACACCAAATAGTTTTACTGTATAATTTAACCGAATCCCAGCCAGTCTTTCCTACTTTCACTATTTGTATGGATGTTGTGGGACCAACCTTGTCATGTCGGGTGCTGATCCAGGATTTCGGGTTAGGGGTGAGGGGGGGGGGGGGCGTAACTAGTTTGCAATACTTGACTATATTATCGAACGAGCGTAGGATTGTAGTTCAGGTAGTTGTTGTTGTGGATGCTGTCAGATGCTGCTGCTGCTGCTGCTGCCCCACGTTTATTTTTTGGCTGCACCCCCCAATAAACAATAAATTCGCAACGCGAACATAGAAACGTGCCTTGTAACTTGTAAAAAATCTTTACTCGGCGAATTTAGGGGGGGGGGGCGCGCGCCGCCTCCCCCCCCCCCCCCCCCCCCCCCCGTCCCCCCCCCCTCCCCCCCCCCCCCCCCCCCCCCCCCCCCCCCCCCCCCCCCCGCCTGAATCCGCCCATGCATGTCCCCCAATAGTGTTTACATTATTTGGCCACGGAAACTCTGTTTACATCTCGTGATCAACAGGCTCAGTGTTTTTATTTTAAATGCTTCAAATATGCTGAAACTGGTGTCAATTTCTCTAACATTAAACCTAGAGTGCTACATGCCAGGTTATAATATTGGAGGACATGACGAGGTTGGAATTTTCTTTCAAGTCTTAGGAATAAGTGAACCTATTGTTTAATTCATGCAGAACCAGTACAGACCAGCTGCAGGTCATGTACAAGTAGGTCCCACAACATCCATACGAATAGTCAAAGTAGGAGAGACTGGCCTTATTGGATTGAATTCGGTTAAAGTATATAGTAAAACTAGTTGGTGTCTTCTAACCTATGCTGTGATAATTTGTGGGTGAAATCTTACATCAACACCGGCATTGGAGGTGTGACTTGAACAGCCAATCAGATGTCGGACTATAATTTATTAGAGAGAGAATTACTTGAGCGGACAGCAGTGCCATCTGACGTCATAATGATGCACTACTAACCCATATATTGCTTGCATCATTCTGCTTGTAGCTTGATCTTTCTGCTTGCGGCCTTCCGCTTTCGGACTGTAGCTTGATATGCTACCTTCCTGCAGCTTTGTCCTTACTGCTTTCGGCCTTATTCAAAGTGCTAAGTGCTTTGTTCTTACTTTCTATTGCAAATGCTTAGTGCAATAAAACAGGGACACGAATAAGGACGTATCAATAATTGTAATGTAAATAAGACGAATTAACAAAGCAATCAGCAGAATGGACATGTAAGAAAGACAATACAAATACAATTACAACAAGCAGATTTCAAATGTAATAAATACAAATGACGAATGAAATAACATGAATATAAGTTGTAATGTCATCAGCATCCAAGCATCAAGTCACATAGAATTATGGCGGATATTACCTTCCATATCGATGAGGCGATTGCTCTGGTGCAATATTTGTCGGAATCGGATGATTATGTCATCCATGATGACCGCCAAAAGGTCCATTTATTCGAGATTTTGAACGTCTTTCTCAGGAACCACATGGCCGATGCTGGCCAAACTTCATAGGAAGTTAAGATCCTTGGGTGAAGCATTTTCAGATTTGGTAAAATGAGAGTCATCGCTTAATCCAAGATAACCGCCATCTAAAAATAGCACAATTTTTTTAAAACACAATGTCACATTCTCCTCTGGTGTTCATGGAGTCAGGTGAACGAATTAGGGCCATCATGGCCCTCTTGTTTAAGACATGACGGCTAGCATCAAGTGTTGAAAGACATTATAATATACAAAAACAACAGGTAACTAAACATGCGATATAAGTACAGCAACTATGTAAGTGGCACTCCATCAAAGTTAATTAGAGCATTGGGTGAAAATACTTAAATACAATTAAACAAGTTACAGTACAATAATTCTTTTCTAAGTTTATACCCCGATAAATTCCACAAAAAGGCCATTCATTCCTATAATAAAATATACTTATCTAAATGGTGCATGTGCGATGAAAACATGTACATGTATTTGGCTTTCGGACAGCGCTTCGAAAGCCAATATGAAACAATGACATTAAATCATGTAACGATAGACAATGTCATTACGTCAAACTGCTCTGTGCTGACGTAGATGCCTGCGAATATATGACTAATTTCCGAAATCTTGCGAATTATATATTGGCCGCGCCATACGAAAACCGGGCTTAATGACAACGTCATGAAAGGCGTTAAACAACGTCGTAAAAACGAGTATTCAAATTGTCTATCGTCGCCGTAAAAGTTTACATTTTGACCTCCCATTTACGTTTATTGGTGTTTGTTAACATTAAGTGTGAACAGAAAACGGAAAATTATAACTTACTGAAACTTTCACTAATATGAGACGTGATGCCTTGTACCTCAGTACACATATTATGACGTCATGACGTGACGTCACGTACTTGTGACGTCACTGAACGTGAATCCATGTTTGACGTTATGGCCATGGTGTCGTGACAAAATATTATAGCATGGACACTTGCACGAGTTCCTCGCAGTATCAATGACTTTCAAATGCTTGAGGCACTGTACATTGTCGCCTAACTGTCGTTCTTTGACATTGTCACTCTTTTCGTCGGTTGTCCTTACATGTATGAATTCAAAATGGTGAACGCATAATTTAACTGGCTACATATCAGCGAAGTCTTCACTTACACTGCACTTTGATTCCTACATAAAATAAAATATGAACCTAGTGTATGCCAACGATATTAACAATTAAAAATTTAATTATCTTGGTAAATTGAGACTTTTCAACAATTCTAGCCAGTTAACTTAGCAAATGATATGCCAGTTAATGCCACTCATTATACCCCCTGCAACGAGTTGTGGGGGGGGTATACTGGAGTCGGGTTGTCCGGGCACACATTAGGGTACTTATGTGGCTAGCCCCACAGGGTTATGGACTTGTTAAAGGATAGGGTTGGTTACAATTAGCCACCTAAAAAATCGTTTTATGTGGCTAAAAATCGTTTTATGTGGCTAATATTTAACATGTGATAAGCCACATAAGTACCCTAATGTAAGAACGTCCGTGCGTCCGTCCGTCCGTGCATCCGTAAACTTAACATCAGAGAAATATTGTTATAACTTCTATTTCCTTTATCTAAAATGCTTAATATTTCACACATGCATTCCTGTAAGGCTCTACTACTATGCTGTGCCAAATCCACAGCGTCCAACCCCCGCTGATCCCAAGGTCAAGGTCAAATACTTAGTACAAAACTTAACATCAGAGAAATATTGTTATAACTTCTATTTCCTTCATTTAAAATGCTTAATATTTCACACATGCATTCCTGTAAGGCTCTACTACCATGCTGTGCCAAATCCACGACCGTCCAACCCCCGCTGATCCCATGGTCAAGGTCAAATACTTAGTTTCTTTACAAAACTTAACATCAGAGAAATATTGTTATAACTTCTATTTCCTTCATCTAAAATGCTTAATATTTCACACATGCATTCCTGTAAGGCTCTACTACCATGCTGTGCCAAATCCATGACCGTCCAACCCCCGCTGATCCCGAGGTCAAGGTCAAATACATGGTCTCTTTACAAAACTTAACATTAGAGAAATATGTTATAACTTCATCTAAAATTCTTAATATTTCATGCATGCATTCCTCTAAGGCTCTACTATCATGCTGTGACATATCCCCGCTGATCCCAAGGTCAAGATCACATACTTAGTCTCTTTACAAAACTTAACATCAGAGAAATATTGTTATAACTGCTATTTCCTTGCTCGGATCTGCTTCACATTCACGTTCATGCCGCCCCCGCTAAGCCCAGAGTCAAGGTCACAAGCCCACACAGTTGGAAAATTTTACATATTTAGGGGTACCTGGGCCCACGCGGGGCTATTCCGTAAGCCTCGCTTACTGAGACCAATCTAGTTATATCATAATTCCAGCACAAAAATATTTACACAATTCCCTAACATTTGATTGGCCCGTAGCAAGTCTCTGTCCAAAATTTATATCCCAGGAAACTCCCACGCCGAACTACTTACCGTAACCGTGAGGCGCAGTTAAAATAATTCTTAAGAAAACGGAAAATAAACACATTTTCTTGATGAATTTATTTCAAATGCTGGAATTGTAAGGAATGAATGGCATTTTTGTGGAATTTATCGTGGATATAAACTTGGAAAAGTCGCGGGAATACTGGTCGAGGCCTTAAAAAAATACAATTTTCGAAAAGAAATAAAAAAAAAATACCTTTTTTTTTTCTTTTTTTTTTTCTTCAAAATTGTAATTTTTTATTGCAGCTATATAATGATATCCGGGGTTTGTATTGAATTTCGCAAAACAAATGCATCAAAATCTCTAATAAATTCAGAATCAGTGATTTCATTGCAGTTTCTTGATTGTTTGTGTATAAGCAATACATAATGCACAAGACACACAGTGAATGACATTATAATAGTTTCTGAAAAGTCTTAAAAGTAATTGGAAATTTGATGGTCATAAAATTGCTTTTCGCACGATTTGTAGTATCAAATCATCAGCTTATCACCTGACTGCATAATAATGTATGTCTGAATCAGGCGATGGTCATGCGATCCTCAAGAAAGACACACGATCCTCAAGAAAGACACACGGCGACAATTATAAGGTATCACGCTACCAAATCTGCCCGACGTCGTGTTTTGTCACAAAGTTAATGTTAATAAGCGTCCTACTGCAGATGTACACGTGCACTGTCTACAAACAAATACTCCATTTGCAGCAATTCCGTACACATCCTTATGATATAATATTGGAATAGAAAACAATTAACGTGAAAATTACATGTGGGCACAATCATATGATCCGGCGACGAAGGGTGGGGATTGGGGATTCGGGGGCATGCGCCCCTTGGGAATATAGTTCATCACTGAATGCCAATCTGTGTGTCTGAAATATATTTCATATTGAAATGAAAAGAAAAAGAAATTGTAAGTTTTTACGTGATCTTTTTATCACTTCTTTCTGTTTATGTTGGTCTGTAGTAATTAAAATAACACCACTTTATCATATGAAAGTCATTCGTCACACATATCTAAAATGAGCTTCCAGCTGTGGCGGATTTATATAGGGGGTGGGCATCCCATATGCATAACCTGCAACTGCAACATCCAATTATGTATTATATTTACGCGGTTTGGGTTATGGTCCCGCGGGATAATTTTAGAAGATTTGCAAGCACACTATGTACATAAAGTTGTACGGTCACTCGTGTGGCTAATGTTGAAACTGCCAACACATCACATTATTACCAGCCACCGATCATCGCGGATAGGTTGCTGGTAAGAGTTTTCGATTTCCAGTGTTGGTTGAGTAACCATTATTATTATGCTGCAACATCCATATGCGTTGGGTTAACTGAAAATTCACATCCATGATAATTGATAAATGCTTCATCGATTTCATATGCACAACTCAGCATTAATATATCATGGGCAATTTTATCGTTACCAACACAATGTCATCACGCGATATGGGGCCCGATGTCAAAATGACGTTATGTTAATGTTATGCTCCATATTGTTCAATTGAAGAACATGTCCAGGCATTCATTCTTGCTCGCACAATGAGTTATTATTTTTCAAAATAAATGGTATAGCATCTTTTTTTATACTACTTGCACTTCCGACAGCTAAGTCAGGCAATGTAATTCACCTTTGTTCAAACATACCACCTGAAATACCAGCAGTAACATTACTGACTGCTGACGTTGTCGAAGTGGGTTCCCTTTATGCGGCTGTTCATGTACGGTATTAAAAAATGAAATCACATGGGGCAAGATTGGGCGAATATGGAGGATAGAATAACGCCTCAATCGACGATATTTGATAATAGATTCATCCACTGTAACCACTCAATTGGAAAAATGTACAGATGTCATTTCAACTATCCTAAAACTCGAGAGAAATTGGTAACATCGCCTTCTGCTACATGTTCACCATCATCGGGATCCATCTAGCCATATGTCTCCTCATATTTAAATCTTTTTAATCATACAATGAGTTCAACTGATATGGCATTTCACGAAAAGTGATCAGTCGCAATCCAAAACCTGACGTTACATTAGCAACTGCAACACGAGCTATAAACATTATTTCATTATTTTCATACTTTGTCTTGGCCGAATGGGAGACACTTGGCCAGGCTACGAGATATCCAAATTTGGTTGACATGCGATAAAATATGACAAATCTATATGACTTATCTGGGTATTTTATCAACACCCCTTGTATACGCCGTTGATAAAAACGTCGTTATTTCTCTCTGTAAATATGTCTTGTAATTTCATTAGAATTGAGTCCTCAGGACTCAATTCCAATGAAATTCCAAGACATATTCATGATATTTACAGGGAGAAATAAAAGAAAATCAGATGAATTTTTGTCTGCTATTTTTGAACTATTTATAGCCACAAGTTTCCCAGCATGCAAAGAGTTAAGAACCATATATAACTTACCTGAAAGCTGTGATCTCCTTAAAAACCAATACACATCTCCTGCACTGATAGGCGGATCAATACACAATCAATTGGGTTTTTGGCAATTTTAATTGGGTGTTTAAGCAAATACGTAGCTTATCTGCAGCTCTGTACCATGTCTCTTATATATATGGGTTCTGCATTCTGCCCCTTTCACTATACAAGCTTGAAAACAAATCCAGGATTTGTTCTCCCCATGTGTGTAATATTATAAAATTATCTGCATGTATTTGCAAATACCATGTAATATACAATGGGATATGGAAATTGGTCAATTTAGCTTGTGATTGTTCCAGAAATGCCTAAAAATATGGTCTCTCCAATTGGCCTGCTTAATCTCTGAGTGTTACCTTTCCGTCCAGTCGTCCGTTTGTCCATCCGTAACACAAAAAACTTTTATGTTTGTCGGTCCAGGCTATGACCGGGGCTATCTGTAAGCCCAGCTCACTTGCTCTAGTTTATGTTTGAAAAATTCAATGCTCTAGAGCACAGGTGGAAGACTCGGAGCTGTGACACAAAAAAAAAATCCATTACCCCACCCACTTGATCTCGTACAGTACTTTGCTCTAAATAGAGCATACATGTAGTACTGTATGAGACCAAGTGGGTGGGGTAATGGCATTTTTTTAATGGGCATTTTTTGTGCCACAGCTCCGAGTCTTCCACCTGTGCTCTAGAGTGGCCAAGTGCCTACAGTGGAACCTCTCTAAACTGGACACCTTGTGGACATCCCAGGGTGTCTAAGTTGGAGAGGTTCCTTTTTAGTTCATTTATACAGTGGAACCCCTCGAAACCGGACACCCTGGGGGGTCCCCAGGGTGTCCGGTTTGGAGAGGTTCCACTGTAAAACAGACAGATGACTATTTCAATTGGCAATTTAAAAATAAAAAATAAAAAAATAAAAAAATAAACAATTGGCGATAAAACTTACAATTTTCGGAGAAAAAACCCCCCCTGGAACCTCTCTAAACCGGACACCCTGGGAGGAGGTCCCCAGGGTGTCCGGTTTGGAGAGGTTCCACTGTAAAACAGACAGATGAATACATCAAGACACACATCGCTGCTTAGCAATCATGAACAGACATTATTATCGGAGGTGTATGGCAGTGTAACGTAACTAAATTAAGCTCCGCTAACTTTCCTCCGTGTCTGGTTTAGAGGGGTTTTACAGTAGTATGTTTGAAATCTAGTAGAAACTCCTTGGGACTTAATCGTCGCTTGATAAAAATACTTTGTATCCTCTGTAATAAATAATTCATGTTTTTTGTTACCATGACAACAGCTAGCGTTGCCAGGGAAACGTCGAGGTTGTAGCGTATCGCAGGTAACACGGAATGCGCTATAAATAGCCGTGTTTGTTGTACAGATTTTTGTTTGCTGTGCTGAGGTTTGTCAGATAAGCAGGTGGCATGTTAGGCTATTATTATATCACGCTGTTGTTTTTGCAGGTCTAGATGAAAGTAATTAATTAACGCTTTGTGCATGTGATAAATGTGGGTAATCTCATGTGACCAAAAATATGACCACAATTTCAAAATATTTTCCAAGATCTGTCGGCAAAAGTGGATGAATAATTCTAGTTTAGCTTACGGAATGTATGTTAAATTTCAACAGTGCTCCAGATAAGGTGCATATTGGAGTATTTTACGCACTTATTCTAGCAGAATACGCATTGATCATCAACAGTGGGAGTACAATATACTCGCAAAAATGTGAAAATACGCATTGATTTTCAAATTGAGTTGTGAAAATACAGTAAAAAACTTTGAAAATTTACTTAGTTGAACTGCAAAAAGCAAACACTGTTTGCTTTTTGCAGCTCAAATAAGTGAATATTTTTTATTGTTTTATTTTTTATCATTTGTTCCTATTTAATAAGGAAGAAACTCAATAATACATTTGTAAAAGTAAAATACACATTGAACTTGAAATCTGGGGCAGGGATTCCGCTGGCGATCGCCACTTTCGCAATTTGCGATAAAAAATTTTTTTTTTTTTTCGAAAATTGTAATTTTTTACCTCCAATTGTTTATTTTTATCCTATTGGTTATTCCTTTTTTTTTTGGTTTTGATTTTTTTGATTTTTTTTTTTTTGAAGTGGCGATTTTTTTATTTTCCCCAGCGGAATCCCTGCTGGGGGTATAATACTCTTTAGATACAAAACTTATCTGGAGCTCTGTTTCAATGAGACTGCTATATGTTATTTTATTGAGAGATGTGTACATTCTGCAAACACACCGGAAATCAATACTGTGTACGTTTATAACGATAAATATGTTATAAATCCCAACACTTACATTAATTATGTCTAAAATATTTGCACAAATTATGCAATTCACCATAAAAGTAAATATACTAGTCTTCAGCATTAACCCTAATGCAACCCTATTTAACTGGAATGGACTGTAATCTGTTACTTTTCTAACCAATCCAATAATCGCAAAATTATTTTCGTACTAGTCCATTTATAAAAAGGGGTTGTAAAAAATATGAAAATTATCTTGTAAAACGTGCAGATCATGATGAGACGGGCCGGCTCATCTTGATCTACTCTGTTTGCAAACATCACAAAAGAGTGTCGTCAGCATTAAAGCATGCATGCTATATCAAAATAAATCTCAAAAATGAAATGATTTAACTCGTTTTATTGGCAGATCATGGTAAAGATTATAAAATTGTTTCCATTTTTGGCCGCGTAATAATTACCCACACCGTGATTGTAGTCGAGATTTTTGTTTGCTGTGATTGGTCAGCACCTCACATGATATAGCGCTTTTCTTTTTTGCAGGTCTGGACGGAAATAATAAATTAATCTTTTTGCATGCGAAGCCCATATATTAATGCTTTCACCCTTTTCTATGTAAATGTCTGGAAAATGTTAATTTTCAGAGTATTTGATTAATCTAATCAGTGGATTTTTATGTCCCCAGTCTCAGTAGGGCCGCAGGCATAGTGTTTAATTGCACTGTGTGTCCGTGAGTTAGTCTGTCTGTCCGTGGTGGGTGGCAGGTGGAAGCACGCGATGGGTAATTTAACGATCGGGGTTCATCCTTACCGGAATTCCGACTGGAGACCTGGTTTGGCCCTCACATACGTCTTTGGCATTTTGTATGTGACAGTTGAATCTGGTATATATACCCCTTATAAGAGTAATCCTACCGGTATTACTTTTAAATAGGGGAAGGGGCCAAGTGACTTTGGTGCGGTATGGACCTGGCACCAGGTCGGGTTATTCTAATTTCAGGGCTGAATATGTTGTATCTCGATGTAAATATTCCGTTCTGATTTTGGGATTTTCCCCCCAATGCAGCAGGTTAAAACGGGATCGAACCTGTTTGCCCGGCCTTACATGACCTTAGCTGTTGATAGGCCGTTAAACACCAATAAAGAAACGAACAAACAAACTGTCTGTCCGTGTGTCCAAAACATTAAGAATGACGGAGTTTCTCAATTATGTCATAACTTTTATATCCCTTGCAGGATTGATTAAGTATACCTGTGGACAAATGCCACACATCCATGCTGACCTTAACATGACCTTGCCTATTTGACCTCAAACTTTTTTCCCACATTAAGAAGTTTGCCTGAGTTTCTCAATTGTCATAACTTCTATATTCCTTGAAGGATTACTTTAATATTTAAATACATCATACCTGTGCACAAATGTCACACAGTCATGATGCAATTAATATGACCTTCACCATTTCACCTTCACAACTGTGCTTATGAATACTTGTCACTTTTGGTTAATTTATTTTGTTACAGTTTCTCCAATCTGCCTCGGGGGGCATTCGTGTGCCGACATGCCTCATTTTCTTGTTTTTTTTTTTTTTAATTATGAAAATATGCACAAATAGTGCAGATCTTGATGATTAGAGTTCAATTGTGACCCTAGGCATGAAAATATACTTTCCAATTCCCACTAGTCATTTAGATGAGAATCAAGGTGCATTATCATGTGGTTACAACAACAACAACAACGTCGCCCACTCCAAAGTAAGTATTATTTGATATTTTCCTTAATATGCAACATACTTTGATGAAATATGGCGCAGCAAATGCGTCCTCTTGAGCTGCATTTGGTGGTCCAGGGAGTTCGGCACAAACTTTGTCGTTTTTGCGAAGAATCGATTTCCGTGTCGGTAGACACGGAAATCGATTCTTCGCAAAAACGACAGAAGTTTGGGCGAAAATATAGAGACCACCAAATGCAGCTTAACAAGACGTCACGTAATAAGGACACTATAAAAGAATACGTACTTTGAATCAGATGGATTCTGGAAGTTTCAGTACTTGTTGTTGTTGTTAGTACCGCGTGATCATACACCTTGAGACTCGGGTCTCGTGTCTATGCGATAATTAGCTGTTGCAGGGACATTATATTCAGTCATTTTCACTTTCTGCCTGCATGTTCTAATATTTCTGTGTTGAGTATAATAAAGAAAAAGACTATTGAATACTAAAAGTTATGCCACCTCACTTGCAACATTCTAGCGTTAATTTTAGTCGTTTTGTTTGGGAATGTAATACTGTTGTATACCAGTGTGTCCATGCTGAATATAATTAGCATGAAAATGAAATTGAAGTCAACCGACCGTGAAAGCTGACTGAAATGTGAAGTACATGCGTGTGAATGAAAATAGTTGGCGGTGTCTGATCATGCAGTGTGAAAAAGATTCTAAATTCGATTATTTAATGCATTACACGCTTGATTGACGTTACAGTATGTCGTCTGCTGTCGATTTATGTTTTGTATTTTTTCTCAATAACAACATGGTTTGACAACACTTTATAATCATTTCCATTGGAAATGATTCTAAAGTGTTGTCAAAACATGGTTTTAATGAGAAAAATATAAAATAAAAATTAAACAGCAGACGACAAATTTTAATTCAGCATTGTTAGGGTTAATTTATCAGGTAACATTTTATGAGATGATATGAATAGGTATACTGTGGTTTTCAATGTTGCATCATCGCGCTGACGTAATTTGGTATGTCACGAGAGATCATTCGACCAATGAACGTCAGTGAAATTAGTTTTCCAGTATGATTGACCCTGTTTGTATCAGCCATTTTAACCCTTGGACCGCTATCTTATTTTTGTTGTCGTCTGCTGTTTATTTGCTCTTTTCCGTTTTTATCATAAAAAACTTGCTTTGACAGGACTTTAGAATAATTTACAACATGCTTTGACAGCACTTCAGAATCATTGGAAATGATTCTGAAGTGCTGTAAAACCATGTTTTTATTGAGAAATAAGGCATAAGGCAAGATATAAAAGCAACAGCAGACGAGAATTGTTGTGAGTAGCGGTCTAAGGGTTAATACAATAGTCAGCATGTCGTGTATTTGGTAAATGCGCGGCGCCGCTGGCCACTTTTTATAGTCTTTATAATATAAATCACCTATTGTCTCAGTTGATCATTTGTGGTTTTTTTTTCTAACCAAAATTTCATCTCCATCTTCTTAAATGTACTCTTGGCCTTAAATGATACTCTTTTGTGTTGATGGGCCGTTAAGCACCATTCCATTCCATTCTTAAATGTACTACCTTATTTTGAGCTACGTTAACCAAAAACTGGATAAAACCCTTTTTGTCATGGCAGGACGCCTATAACTTGGATATACCAGACCTCCAGATAAGGTGCGTATTGGCTTATTTTACGGAATTATTTTAGCTGAATATGCATTGATTATCAAAAGTGGGAGTACAAAATAGTCGCACAGCAATGTGAAAATACGCATTGATTTTCAAATTGAGTAGTGAAAATACTGTCATAAAGTTGAAAATTCACTTAGTTGAGCTGCAAAAAGCAAGTGTTTGCTTTTCGCAGCTCAAATAAGTGAATGTTTAAATTTGTTATATGTTTTTTATCATTTGTTCCCTATTTAGTAATGAAGAAAATCAATAATCCATTTGTAAAAGTAAAATACGCAATGATTTTGAAATCACGGGGTATAGTACGCTTTGGACACAAAGCTTATCTGGAGCACTGTATACTTGTTTGATGGAGCATGCAGGGATTCCGCTGGCGATCGCCACTTTCGCAATTGGGATAAAAATAAAAAATTGGTAATAAAAAAATTCAATTTTCGGAAAATAAAAAAATAACAATTTGATTTTTTTTTCTTGAAAATTTTAATTTTTTATCGCCAATTGTTTTATTTTTTTTGAAGTGGCGATTTTTTTATTTTCCCCAGCGGAATCTCTGAGCATGGCTGGGGCGTTGATTTTGTACAGTATACTGATTATTGTATGTGAATGCTGATGTTGTGATGTCACTTGTACTAATCACTTTCTTAAATTTACCTCAAATGCCCATGTTTATCATGACTTTGTTAATCAGTATAGAACATGTTCAGTAGCCTGTTAACCAGTATAGAACATGTTCAGTTGCCTATTTCACCAACATTGCAAAGTATACTTCTCTAGCAAAGTATATTTTGAGGGAGAAATTTTCAATTTAACCCTTAGACCGCTCTTATTTTTTTTGTCGTCTGCTGTTTATTTTTTATTTTCAATGTTTATCCTCAAAAACATGCTTTGACAACACTTTAGAATAATTTACAACATGCTTTATCACAGAAGTATTCCACGTGTGTCCGGTTAAAGATTTTGGTTAAGCTGTAAGGTTAAGTTTTTTGGTTAAAGTTTTTGGTTAAGTTCTTTGGTTAAAGTTTTTAGTTAAGTTTTTTGGTTAAAGTTTTTGGTTAAGTTTTTTGGTTAAGTTTTTTGGTTAAAGTTTTTTGGTTAAAGTTTTTCGTTATACTATATCTCTGCAACTGTTTTGCCCATTACCTTGAAACTTCATATGGGTGTTTATCATCATCTATATTTTCATTCTACCCCCCCTCCCGTGCGGCCCCTGTGCCCAATGTCCAGGTCAAATTACTTTGAAGTTTTTGGTTAAATTCTTTGGTTAAAGTTTTTGGTTAACTTTTTTGGTTATTTTTTTGGTTAAAGTTTTTGGTTAAAGTTTTTCGTTATACTATATCTCTGCAACTGCTTTGCCCATTACCTTCAAACTTCACATGGGTGTTTATCATCATCTATATTTTCATTCTACCCCCCTCCCGTGCGGCCCCTGTGCCCAATGTCAAGGTCAAATACTTTGAAGTTTTTGGTTAAGTTTTTTGGTTAAGTTTTTGTTTTTTAAGTTTGGTTGGTTAAGTTTTTTGGTTAAGTTTTTTGGTTAAGTTTTTTGGTTAAAGTTTTTCGTTATACTATATCTCTGCAACTGCTTTGCCCATTACCTTGAAACTTCACATGGGTGTTTATCATCATCTATATTTTCATTCTACCCCCCCCCCGTGCGGCCCCTGTGCCCAATGTCAAGGTCAAATTACTTTGAAGTTTTTGGTTAATGTTTTTGTCGCGCCCGCTTGCGGAAAGCGTGATATAGTCGGCACTTTGGCGTACGTACGTACGTGTGTCCGGTTAAAGTTTTTGGTTAAGTTTTTTGGTTAAGTATTTTGGTTAAAGTTTTTCGTTATACTATATCTCTTTTTTTAGTGTCCATGCCTCGCCACAAGGCGCGACATGCAGGCCGCGGCCATCTAGTATATGAAATAATGCACTTCGGGAAAATAAATGATTACTCCCTCGAAGTATACTTTGCTAGATAAGTATACTTTTTTTGAAAATTTGATGACAACGGCTACTGATCTCAATCTATATTGTTTGCTGGACATTTAATTAATGAACTTTAAGGGTCTGTCTGGCTGCACACCCGCCCGTCTGTCCGTCCATCCACACAAATATATAGGGGATATGTAGCTAGGCCCCACAGGTATGGACTTAATAATTCCAGCACAAAAATAGTTACACAATTCCCTAACATTTGATTGGTCCGTTGCAAGTCTCCGTCCAAAATTTATATCCCGGTAAACTCCATGCTGAACTACTTTCCGTAGCCGTCAGGCGCAGTTAAAATAATTCTTAAGAAAACGGAAAATAAACACATTTTCTTGATGAATTTATTTCAAATGCTGGAATTATAAGGAATGAATGGCCTTTTTGTGGAATTTATCGGGGATATAAACTTGGAAAAGTCGCGGGAATACTGGACGAGTCCTTAAAAAATTACAATTTTCCAAAAAAAAAAAATATACCCCGATAAATTCCACAAAAATGCCATTCATTCCTATAATAAAGGATAGGGTTACCGGTAGTTACATTAGCCACCTAAAAAAAGCCTTAAAAACATTTTATGAGGCTAAAAATCGGTTCATGTGGCTTATTCTGTAGGTAATTTTGTGGCCTTAAGGGGCTCATAGACACATAAAAATGATTTTTAAGAACGTCCGTCCGTCCCGTCCCGTCTGGCTGTCCGTCTTATATTATATGTTTCCCATTGTAGAACACCGTGATCTTTCGCAGAATTATTCTGCAATATTCCTCTATTTATATTGTGTACAAATCCGAAATTCCTACTTCTGCAATGTCAAAGTCACAACATTATATATAAAGTGGGTGGTTCGTCGGGCGAACACGACTGCGTAAATTAACGGTAGAGATTCCTCCTTATAGGAATCACGATTTGCTCGGTTTGGCCCTCGGCACGTTTTTATCTTTAGCTCTTTTGTTACCTGGGAGTTCAGTTGGGTTATTGCCCATTATAAAAATAGTAAGATTATTACTGATACTACTGCTTTTGGGAGGGGTCCAAATGATTCTGGTGTGGCGAGGACCTGGCATCGATGGGATTATTCTGATTTCAGGGCTGAATATATAGTTACTTTATTGTAAATATTCAGTTCTGATTTTGGGATTTCCCCCCCATTTGTACATGTACATGTACTTGTACAGGTAATATATATATATGGGATTTAGTACTAAACCCATTGACCCGGCCTTATATGACCTTAGCTGTTGATAGGCCATTAAACCCCAACAAACAAACAAACACAACATTATACACTTTGACTTCACTGCCCATGCTGGGGTGAACGCGGGGTGCGGAGGGTTATTACCGGTATGCAAGATGTAGTTTAATGACAAATCTAATTTATACAGAACTTATTCTAGTTACAAGCGTAAAAAGGAAATATATAAGATTACCTTTGTTCGTCAGTGAATAATACATAATACATTGTATATTATATTGTGCATGTGAAAATAATCCGGATTTCATTGTTAGGAGTTTGAAACATGTACATTGTATACATATCAGCGCTCCGGATGAGGTGCGTATTGGCGTATTTTGCGCACTTATGTTAGCAGAATACGCATGGATTATCAAAACTGGGAGTGAAAATACGCATTGAATATTGAAAATACTGTGATAAAGTTTAAAATTTACTTTGTTGAGCTGCAAAAAGCAAACAGTGTTTGCTTTTTGCAGCTCAAATAAGTGAATTTTTAAATTTCTTTTATTTTGTATCATTTGTTCGCTATTTAACAAGGAAGAAAATCAATAATACATTTGTAAAAGTAAAATATGCATTGAATTTGAAATATGGGGGTATAATACTCTTTAGATACAAAACTTATCTGGAGCTCTGCATATTGTATATATTAGGTCCTATTCAAGGTGGGTAATATATGTTAGGAACACCTGCCAAATACGCTTTCTTTGAGAAATAAATAAATTAGTATCACATAATATGTTTGATGCAATATGTACATTTGTCATAAAAAAAATGGCGCTGTAATGATGTAGATTTGATTAACTCTTTGCATGCTGGGAAATTTGTGGGCTATAAATAGTTCAAAAATAGCAGACGATAATTCATTGTATTTTCTTTCATTTCTCCCTATAAATATCATGAATATGTCTTGGAATTTCATTAGAATTGTGTCCGCGAGGACACAATTCTAATGAAATTTCAAGACATATTTACATAGAGAAATAAAACATATACTCCTAATTCGTTTGGCGGATATTTCCGCCACTAGCATGCAAAGAGTTAAAAGAATGCTTATGGGCGTTTATTAGAATCAATTTGGTAAATCCACAGTTTTGATGAGTGTACAAATGCGTACGATATGGTAAATTCATGTTCTTGGTCAATGTACAAATTAATAGGTTTCATAAAACAATACATTAATGTTAATGTTCCAAAGCTCCAGATAAGGAATTAGTAATTGAGTATTGTCACTCCATCATTTCTGAAGCAATTGGGTAGTGCAAAATGTTAATTGGTTAAAATAGAATCACGCTACTGTTAAACATTGTTTACACATCAACAGACCACAATTATTTAATAGTTTTCTTCAAAATGAAAGCATGTCTTGGCATTTCTTTAGAATTGTCTCAATTCTAATGAAATACCAAGATGTGTTTTCATGGAAAATAAGAAACCTATGCTATATTTGTTGTCTGTTTATTGTTTTCTGCAGCATGATAAAGGTACCACACATTTTTTATTGCTTTTTGATACTCGCTACTTCTGATTTCAATTGGGTTTTTGGCAATTTTAATTGGG
Source organism: Conchocele bisecta (assembly GCA_029237695.1). Classification (NCBI taxonomy): domain Eukaryota; kingdom Metazoa; phylum Mollusca; class Bivalvia; order Lucinida; family Thyasiridae; genus Conchocele; species Conchocele bisecta. The sequence continues at coordinate 31,150,501 of CM055280.1, forward strand.
TATTTAAGCTACCGTAATACGCAGCTTATCTGGAGCTTGGTACAGCAATTTCATTAATCCATGTGTCATGTTTTATCATCCGTGTTGTTTCATTTACATATTTGATGTATGAGCATGTTGTCCACAAAATTTATTTGGGCCAGTACATGATATTTTCTGCCTTAACCCATTGATATAAATTATGTCGTCTCCATTTTATGTCAATATTATGCATATTTTCCGTGTCACAATTTCTCATAAATTGCTCTGAAATATTTTTAAACTTTTTTTTGCAGAAAGTCTGAAAAATTGATTTTGGAAATTCTTGTATGTGGTTAGGCAGAAACTCTCGTAGGCTGAGCCATATAAGTAGACCATTGTACCCATGTAAATCATGGAATTTGTACCAAAATTTGGTGTTGGATGATTTGCAATAAACTTAGCTAACATTTAACCGTTTCAACACCACAGGCCTGTATAGTGGTATTGGCAAACAGTGTAGATCCAGATGAGCCGGCTCGTGACGAGCCGTCTCATCAGGATCTGCACTTTTTGCAAGTTATTTTCATATTTTTTACAGCAAAAACCCCCCTTTTCATAAATGGACTAGTCTGAAAATCATTCTGTGACCATTGGATTGGTTGAAAAATTAACGTATCAAAATACATTCCAGTTACGTAGGGGTGAAAGGGTTAACAGAACAATTCCAACATCTTCCAACTTTCCATATGCGGATTGTGAACACAGGTGCATGATTCGGAAAAATACATGTACATAACAAACACAAATATGCCCAATCCACCTACAATGTACACATTGTGGATCATGCTTGTTTGGAGTGAGACGAAGTGATCGCAATGTCATCTGTCTGTGCATCCATGTTAAATTTGCAACTTTTTAACCCTTACTATGCTGAATTAAATTTTGTCGTCTGCTGGAAATGTTATATTTTCAATATTTCTCAATAAAAACCCGTTTTGGCAGCACATGAGAATCGTCTCCACTGGAGACGATTCTCATGTGCTGTCAAAACTGGTTTTTTGTTAAGAATTAAGACAAAAATGAAAATCAGCAGACGACAATTTTCGGGGGTAGAATACTGGACTTCAATACTGGAGGTTGTGAGTTTGAAATCTACCCTAAGGCATCAAAAATACTATTTCCATCCCACTGGTCTGTCGGATGAGACTTTAACTGTGGTTCTGTCCCTATATGACCTTAGCTGTTGCTGGGACATTAAACCCCATTAATTTAATTTCATTATGTCTTCTCGGCAATCATAAGTCAAATGAACTTGACACTTCATATGATTGTTTATCATCATCTATGTTTTCATTCTTCTGCCCGCCCATACAGCTCCATGCTTTGAAATCTGTTTTAGCCCTTAGACCGCTACTCACAACAATTGTCGTCTGCTGTTGCTTTTATATCTTGCCTTATTTCTCAATAAAAACATGGTTTGACAGCACTTAAGAATCATTTCCAATGGAAATGATTCTGAAGTGCTGTCAAAGCATGTTGGAAATTATTCTAAAGTGCTGTTAAAGCATGTTTTTGATGATAAAAATGGAAATAGACAATAAACAGCAGACGACAAAAAAAAATAAGTTCTAAGGGTTAAAGTTTTCGCAAAATTTGCGTTGCAATTTTTAAATACCTGTTCCTTATATCCCTCTACCCAACACATTGGAGACATCAATACACCCTGCTTGGGACTATTCAATACATCAGCAGGCTTCAGGGGCGGATCTAGAGGGGGATTCCAGGGTTACAACCCCCGTTCAGCCACGGAGTTTACATAGATCACAGTTTACCACCAGTTGGAGGTCTGAATGCCGTAAAACACAGGAAAAGAGCTCGAAAATAGGACAACCCCCTAGTTGCGAACGGAAACTCTTGCAATTACTCCTGTACCATCCGTAGCTAGCTAACGGACAGTACGGGAGTAGATTTCAAGAGTTACCTTCGCAACTAGACAAACCCCCCGTTCCCCAAATGCTGGATCCGCCACTGGGCTCAACATGCGGGCCTAGCCAGCTGTTGTTTTGTCATTCATCTCAACATCGATTGCAGAAAAGTCATTCTATCTTACCATTAATCCATTACATTCTGAAGATGCACAAGAAAAAATTAAATAGTTTCTTTATTTCTCATCAGAATAGTTGTGACCTCGGGGTTAGAACACCTGACTTCCAATCTAGAGGTTGTGGGTTCAAACTTCATTTTAGGCATCAAAACTACTTTCATACCGTAGTATTACCATCACACTGGTCTGTCGGATGAGACTTTAAACTGTGGTCCCATCTCTATTATGACCTCAGCTGTTGCTGGGACTTTAAGCCCATTCACTGTTTTCTCATCACAAGTATATGTGGTGACCACTCGTTTGAACTGTCTCATCGAGTGGTCACACCATATACTTTGGTTGAGAAATAAGAAAAATAGAACATAAAATATTTAAAAATGTGTATTCACATATAATGTGAAATATTATTCTGAACACAATGTGTTAATACCTGTTATTTTATGAATGGACTGTTACATTTTGTGACCAGTGTAGATCAGCCTGTGCATCCTCATGATCTGCACTGTTCGCTATTCCATCAATGAAACACCCGCAATGCTTGTAACAAGTAACCATTAATCATCATCAGAATACATAAATGTGCTATTTGATCAGGATCTATGCTGGTCACAAATCCCATAAGCCCCATTTCTCCAGTCACAGCCGTATATGTGATTGTTATGGTGTATATACTGGGGCCCGTTTCACTAAACTTTGTACGACAAAAATGTTTGTAAGTGCAAAATTATGTAAATTGCACATTAACACTGTTTTCTTGTAAACAATTATTGGATCTACATTTATTGAGCCTATGCTCAATAAATGTAAATCCATTAATTTAAATTTTCATACGGTTCTAAATTTGCACTTTCAATTTTTTTAGTCGTAAGAAATTTTGTGAAACGGGCCCCCGGTGTATATTGTTCAAGGTCAATGTTTAATGGCATAGACGTCTATCTTGAGTTACTAGTGCATGTCATAAATACCTTTATAAATATAATTTATTGCTAAAATTTGTTTTAACCCTTACAATGCTGAATTAATTTTTCCTGTCTGCTGTTTATGATTAAATTTCCTGTTTTCTCAACAAAAACACGGTTTGGCAGCAATTTAGAATCATTTCCATTGGAAATGATTCTAAATTGTTGGAAATGATTCTAAATTGCTGTCAAACCACATTTTTGTTGAGAAAAAAGATAAAATATGACACAAGAGCAGATGACAATTTTTGGTTCCCGCTTTATGTTGCTGGGAAATTAAACACTTACACTTTTTTTTAGGGATTCAGTATTAACAATACGGTTAACTGACGATATTATTCTCCAGATTCGTGACACGAAGGGCTCCCTCGATGCCCACATCCATTTCTGGCTGGGGAAGGAGACGTCCCAGGACGAGGCGGGCGTGGCCGCGTACAAGAGTGTCGAGCTGGACGACGCCCTGGGGGGATTCCCCGTCCAGCACCGCGAAGTCCAGGACAGTGAATGTCGCCTCTTCCTCTCCTACTTCAAGAATGCAATCAAGTAAGGACATAAATTGTTTCAGCAGATTTTTATTATCCCATCGCACAGCGAAAATTGGATATAGGAATGCCAAAGGCGTCCATCACTCCACCTGTCGGCACCAATATATTATAAGATGCAGTGAAACCAGGGTGTCCGGCTTAGAGAGGTTTCACTGTAAATCAGGAGGTTTATCATTCTGGGCCATAGTTGTGTGCTATGCGATCACGAACAGACATTATGACCTAAGATAAATGACCAAGAAACTCACAAATAAGGTCACAGGAATATTATTGGTGTCCGGTTTAGAGAGGTTCCACTGTATTGTGATTTATAAAAGTACTGAAAATACTGAATATAATGCTCAAATTACATCAGTTTTTTGTTGGAAATGTAACAATAACGTTTGATCATGTCCAGCCGTGTGCAAACGTTTGCTGTGGCCCTCGGGAACTGTTTGAACCCGCGGCCTGCGGCCTTGGGGTTCAAACAGTTCCCTTGGGCCACAGCAAACGTTTGCAGACGGCTGGACATGATCAAACCTTATATTCTGATTTTACATAGTCAATATGGTGTGATATTGCCGGTTTGAATCTATATTCACCCAAGGCGCAGCTGAGGGGGATATAGCTTCAGACAGGCAATACAATTAACAGCATATTGACTTTGTAGAATCACAATAACGTATCCCTTTATATCATTTGCATATGAATATGCCACACATTTTGTGGTGTAGGTCATTACAAATCCCTACGACGATGTACAGAGGTGATTTCCAAAAGTTTTTGTTTTCAACTCCGCCTCGACTCGCCACCATTTTTTTAGCTCACCTGAGCAAAGCTCATGTGAGCTATTGTTACCGCAATGTGTCCATCGTCTGTCGTCCATCGTCCGTCTATGAACATTTTCAAACGTCTTCTCCTCGATAACCATTGGGCCGATAGTCACCAAAATTCATGGTCATGGTTCTTAGGTACATTGCACAGGTGAGCGATATAGGGCCATCATGGCCCTCTTGTATTCGAGCCATATTGACGTGCTTGACAGGTAATATGGGCTCATATTACCGATCAATCTGACCAATCAAAACGTGAGAAATTTATCTGCGGTTACGATGATGACAATGGGGATATATGGCTGACCCACAGGGATGGTTTAGTAAGACAGGGCTCAAGATAAGCAATTAGTAATTGAGTATTGTCACTCCATCATTTCTCAAGCAATTGGGTAATTCAAAATTTTAATTGGGTAAAATAAAATCACACTACTGTTAACACAGACAGAAATTATTGAATAGTTAGCTTCGAAATGAAAACATGTCTTGGCATTTCATTAGAATTGTCTCCTTGGAGACAATTCTAATGAAATACCAAGATGTGTTTTCATGGAAAATAAGAAAATATGCTATATTTGTGGTATGTTTATTTATTTTCTGCAGCATGATAAAGAAACCACAAAATTGTTATTGCTTTTTGATACATACTCGCTACTTCTGATTTCAATTGGGTTTTTGGCAATTTTAATTGGGTGTTTAAGCAAATACGCAGCTGATCTGGAACACTCCATGGTAAGGAATAGGGATATTTATAATAGCCACTTACAAACGGGTTTATGTGGCTAAAATCGGTTTATGTGGCTTATTCCGTAGTACTCAGAGGGGCCTTATGGGATTTGTAGACACATAAACATGATTTTTAAACGCCCGTCTGTCCCTCCGTCCATCCGTACTTTTATTATTTAGGAAAAATACTTGAGTTCGGATAAGTTGGATACGGTCAAAATATGGCAGCAGGATAATTTGAAACAAATTGCAAGTTATAGAACCAATGAGAGTGATTTGATAATAATTCTATATGTATCTACAAATGTATATCCTTTCTTCATTCTTTATTCCCGGGAAATTGTGTTTTCACCAGGTATATGGCGGGTGGTGTGAAGTCTGGATTCAACCATGTGGATCACACATTCAGAAAGAGGCTCCTACACGTCAAGGGGAAGCACCACGTCCGTGTGTCGGAGGTACTGTTAAATGACATCAATTGACCAATGAAACATCAATGGAGGTAGTTTTCGAATACGGATTGACCGTGATACATCACTGATACAGTGTTTTGTATCAGTCGTCATGCATTTGGTCAGTGCTCAGGTTATTCTAATTTCAGGGCTGAATATATTTTTTCTCTATGCAAATATCCCGTTCTGATTTTGGGATTTTCCTTCCAATTCAGCTGATTACATACGGGATCAAACCCGTTGACCTTGCCTTAAATGACCTTAGCTGTTGATAGACCATTAAACACCAATAAACAAACAAACAGTGCTCAGCACCGGCACAGGAAATTGAACTCGCCACGCCAACCCCACCATCGGACAGATCCATCTGGTCCAACTATATACTATGTGTATTATAAATTGTAACATATAACATAGTCATGGACAGGTAATGGTAGGTGTGTGTGGGGAGGGGGGAGTTCAATCACCTGTGGTGCCTGATATGTGGCTGTGACTGGATAAATGGGGATTACGGATTTTTGTGACCAGTGCACTGTTCACCATTCCACCCGTCGTGCTTGTAACAAGCACTACAGGGCCCGGTTGCTCAAAACCTCTGTTAGCTTAACAGACTGTTAAATCCTTAGCTATGCTAAGGATTTAACAGTCTCTTAAGCTAACAGAAGCTTTGAGCAACCGGGCCCAGGTCATTATCCGGCTACCGGGGTGTGTTATTTGAGCACTAGCTACACTGGTGACAAAAATGTCATAAGCAACAGTCCCAGCCATCTGCGTAATTTCATGAAATACGTTTACAAAATTTACAATAATTTCTATAAATGGCGTCATAAGTTGACAAAATATAATTCCGCATGTACTCTGAAAGTTTTTCAGAGTACATGCGGAATTATATTTTGTCAAGTTTTGATGCCATTTATAGAAATTATTGTAAATTTTGTAAACATATTTAATGAAATTACGCAGATGTCCGAAGGTGCAAAATCACATGGCGTGTCTCATATAATGAAATTCTCTGTGATTTTCAGACGGATATGTCATGGTCGTCCATGAATAGCGGAGACGTGTTTATCCTGGACGTAGGACAGGTGCTGTTTGTATGGAATGGCAAGGACAGCTCCCGCACTGAGCGGTTCAAGGTATGTAAAGTTCTATTCATATTTCCCACAACAGCCCAATCCAGTCAGACAGTTTTTATCACGCCCGTTTGCTGTTAGCGTGATATAGTCGTCGCTTTTCACGTGGGTCCGACATTTGCCTTAAAGTTTGAAGTACCCAATATCTCCACAACCCTTGTTCGAAATTTGCGTTAAAGTTTGTTTTGTAGAATAATGTTTTTAAGTACCCAATATCTGCAACACCCTATAGTCTGTTTTACGAAAGCTCATGTGAGCTATTGTTACCGCCTTCTTTTTATTTCGTGAAATTTGGTCAAATATTGATTTTATTGCGAAAACAAAATATCCCCAGGTTAAATCCCCATAGACATCTTCACGGAGTGACGGAGTGAAGATGTCTATGGGGATTTAACATGGGGAAATATTTTAGAATTCGTTTTTTGACTCCTCCCACAACTCCTACCTTTTTCCCCCATGTTAAATTCCCATAGAGAAATCAATTTTTCGTAATAAAATCAATATTTGACCGAATTTCACGAAATGAAAAGAAGGCTCATTCTTAAATTTTCCTTTAATTTAATATTATCGAAAAAAATATGGTTTTTGAATTGTTTATTTGGCCGTAAAATTTGGGCAGGTTTCATGAAACAGACAGTAAGTCAAATTGACATGAAACTTCACATACATCTTTATCATCATGCATATTTTCATTGTATAGGCCCCGATGCTCATGGCCAAGGTCAAAATACTTTGAAATGTGTGTTAAAGTTTTTGTTGTACAATCTGCATTAACCCTTTCCGTGTTTTGCGATATTTCGACTCGTCCAAATCCAAAACATCTGAATAAAAGAATCAAATGCTTGGTCAAATGATGGTTAAATTATCTGATACAGTAGAAAACATTGTGGGAAAAGGAGAAATTGCTTGTTACAAGCAATTTCTCCTTTTCCCACAATGTTTTCAAAAGACATCTTCTGCAGAGGCGTGAAAAGTCGTCTCTATCAGGGAAAGGGTTAAAGTCTTTAAGTACCCAATATATCCACAACTCTAAGTCATAGTGACTTGAAACTTCACACACCTCTTTATCATCATCCATATTTTCAATCTATAGACCATTCGTACAGCACACATGCCCAAGGTCAAGGTCAAATTACTTTTTAAGTTGAGTTTATGTTTTTGCAAAATCTGCTGTTAACGGTTTTAAGTACCCAATGTCTCCATAATCCGTTTGCCCTAACCAGATAAATACATACTGAGACCATCAAATTCCTTGGCAGGCGTAATATGCTGGCCGCGGCCATCTAGATCAGCCAACTGTCCACGCAATCTCTCGGTCAACAGTCCAATTCAATCAATATTTCATCCAACTGTCAAATCAATCTCTAAATCATTCAGTCCGATCCGATCAACGAAGCTTTAAAACAGTCCGATCCCAGTCAATCCAATCAATAACCCAATCAATCAATCAATCAATCAATCAAACAAACTAACAATCAATCAATTAATGTTGTGTTGTAGGGCTTGGAGCAGGCACGACTGTACAAAGATGAGCGGAAGAAGGTGAACATCATCAACGTGAATGACGGAGAGGAGAATAACATGCTCGCGGACGAGATAAAGGTAAAGTAGTATCTAGCACCAAGAATGTGTTTCAATATAGGGTTAACTGTATTGTAATTTTGAAATTTGCGGCGTATATCAGAAAATGATAGGTCGGAAAATTTGTTTAATGGCGACGCGCTAGAAATTTTCAATTTAAAGATAAATTTATTAATTTTTTATTATAATGAATTTATTACATCATATAATGTAATAAATTCAGTATAATAATTCTACATACTTTTAATCATCAAATATATTCAGTCGTTAGTTCTATATGAAATAATGCATTTCAGAAAAAATAAATGATTACTCCCTCAAAGTATACCTTGCTAGAAAAGTATACTTTGCAATGTTGGTGAAAGATGCTACTGGTTTGGCCGTCAAGTACGTCTTTGGCTTTTTTGGTTTATTCGCCTTATAAGAGTAATCCTACCGGTATTACTTTTAGAGGACGGGGCCAAGTGACTGGTGTGGTATGGATCTGGCACCAGGTCAGGTTATTCTAATTTCAGGGCTGAATATATTTGTAAATATTCTGTTCTGATTTTGGGACATTCCCCCCAATGCAGCAGGTTAAATGCGGGATCAAACCCGTTGGCCCAGCCTTAAATGACCTTAGCTGTTGATAGGCCATTAAACACCAACCAACCAACCAACCAACCAACCAACCAACCAACCAACCAACCAACCAACCAACCAACCAACCAACCAACCAACCAACCAACCAACCAACCAACCAACCAACCAACCAACCAACCAACCAACCAACCAACCAACCAACCAACCAACCAACCAACCAACCAACCAACCAACCAACCAACCAACCAACCAACCAACCAACCAACCAACCAACCAACCAACCAACCAACCAACCAACCAACCAACCAACCAACCAACCAACCAACCAACCAACCAACCAACCAACCAACCAACCAACCAACCAACCAACCAACCAACCAACCAACCAACCAACCAACCAACCAACCAACCAACCAACCAACCAACCAACCAACCAACCAACCAACCAACCAACCAACCAACCAACCAACCAACCAACCAACCAACCAACCAACCAACCAACCAACCAACCAACCAACCAACCAACCAACCAACCAACCAACCAACCAACCAAACCAACCAACCAACCAACCAAACCAATCATTACAGCTGTGGGACTCGTGTCTCCCAATGTCTGAGAGGAGCGTGCAGAGCGCATCAGAGGGAGGGGCGGACGACGTGGCCGAGCGAGCAAATGCCGGCGCCATAAAGTTATACCGGTGCACAGAGGAGGACGGAACGCTGAAGGTGTCCGAGGTGAAAAATGGCCCACTCATGAAGAATGATTTGGACTCGACCGTAAGTAGAAAACATCAAGGGTCAGTGGAATACAAATGTGAAGGGATCAGTGGCAACCATGGCAGCCATGGCAACAGGTGGATCATTGAATTGTGTTGCGCGCATTAATAGTTACCAGCGGCCCGTTTTACTAAACTTCGTACGACTAAAATGTTCGGAAGTGCAAATTTAGGATCGTCTGGAAATTTCAATTGATGGATTTACATTTATTGAGCATAGGCTGCATACATGTAAATCCAATAATTGTTTACAAGAAAACACTGTTAATGTAAAATTCACGGACTATCCTAATTTTGCACTTACGAACATTTTAGTCGTATGTACCTGTTACACTAAACTTAATGTAAGACTAATTGGTTTGTATGTGCAAAATTTAATTTTAGAATAACATTTACACTGAAAGCCGATGTTGGAAAATCCATAGTGGATGAGTTCACAAGTAATGATGTGTTCATGTAGGTGATATAGGTAACATTAATTATCTATAGTCTGTTTCACGAAAGCTGCCCAAATTTTACGGCCATATAAACAATTCAAAAACCATATTTTTTTCGATAATATTAAATTAAAGGAAAATTTAAGAATGAGCCTTCTTTTTATTTCGTGAAATTTGGTCAAATAATATATTGGTTTTATTACGAAAAATTAATTTGTCTATGGGAATTTAACATGGGGGAAAAAGTGGTAAGGAAGTGTGGGACGAGTCAAAAAACGAAAAAATTTGGAAATTGACTCCGAAACCTGACTAGATAGCTTGGATATGATCTAACTAAGAAAACAAAAGTTAAATTTTAAAAATCGGTCGAGTATTTCTAAAATTCAAAAAAATTTCCCCATGCTAAATCCCCATTGTTTTTTCGCAATAAAATCAATATTTGACCAAATTTCACGAAATAAAAAGAAGGCTCATTCTTAATTTTTCCTTTAATTTAATATTATCAAAAGAAATCTTGTTTTTGGCTATATAAGCCGTAAAATTTGGGCAGCTTTCGCTTTGACCTGAGGAAGCAGAATATAGTCTAGTGGTAGAGCATTAAATTTCATTGCTCAAAATTGCTCAAAATTAGGCAGTTTGATTGGTCGAGGCTGAGCTGTGCTCAGTCTCGGCCAATCAAACTGTCTGATTTTCATTCGAGGCTAAAAATGGTTTACTTATGAAGTGATATGGATTCGATCAAAGCACCCCTCTTTGCCCGTAGTTATAAAACATTTTTTCCCCTGCTTGACTCGGAACCATGTTCAAATTCGACTAACCTGTAATGTATGTTGTGTTTACAGAAAATTATTTTTTCTGCACTTGTAGAGATAAGAAACCTGGCAAAGTTTATTTTCATATATGTGGCTGTGACCACAGGTTGAAGTAACGGACCGAGGTCTATAAATACATTAAATATGCCTAAAAGCATCAATAAATGAAGAAATTTTTTTAATTTTTTTTACCCCCTCCATCTAATCACTATAATAATTAGATGGAGGGGGTAAACATTTTTTTTTTTTTCTTCATTTATTGATGCTTTTAGGCATATTTAATGTATTTATAGACCTCGGTCCGTTACTTCAACCTGTGGCTGTGACTGGAGAAACGGGGCTTTTCGTTTTGCTGAATGGTGTTTTAACATTTAGGGCTATCACGGTACTTTTATTTTATTGTCAGGATTCCTTCATCATAGACAACGGCGCTGCTGGTATTTGGGCCTGGATTGGGAAAGGGTCGACAAAAAAGGAGAAAAGTGAGGCAATGAGAAACGCCCTGGTACGTACGTTATTTTGTGCTCGTTATTCATGTTTTATATGTCGAGTCTTGTGGAATAGTGGATGTGAATGCTGATCTGTTTGTTCCGCATTTGCTTTGAGCATTTCGGAAATTTTCGACGTCATCCGGCCTCGACAAATCCACTCGTCCACTCGTTTTGCCGAGTGATTTTCGATTTGGACGAGTGGTAATTTAAAGAGACAGTATGGCATAAACATCACAACATATAGGGATGTTTTGAGTTAAATACAAGTGGAGTGGAAAACTAAGAATTTGTCGAGGCATGGTCATTTACGGTAGATAATGTAAATTTTGTGAATATTTTTCATGAGAATATGAAACATCTTCTTGGCTACACAATCACATGGTTTGTCTCATATGTGGCTGTCACTGGAGAAATGGGGCTTATGGGTGTTGCAAGCAGTGTAGATCCAGATCAGCCTGTGCATCCGCACAGTCTGATCAGGATCTGCACTGTTTGCCATTCCATCAATGAAACACCCGTCATGCATCTAACAAGCAGTATAGATCGTTACCAGGCTACTGGAGTGTGCTATTTAATCAGGAGCTACACTGGTCATAAATTACATTCCCATTTACTGATGCTTTACTCAAGGAGAAGAATTCTGTGAGCTTGTTTTCTAATCCTTATTCACCGTTATCTTATATGTATTTTTATGCATATATATACATGTATATTATTTTAAATAAATATTGTTTAAACTATATCACATAAGCCCTATATCTCCAGTCACAGCCACATATTAATTATCATACCGTGTAATCAGGGATTCATCAAGAAGAAGAAATTACCCAACAACACGAGTGTAACGCGTGTCGTCGAGGGTGGTGAACCATTGGACTTCAAATGTCTGTTCAAGTCCTGGCCCGTACCACAGGCTACCGGCAAAGCTTACAACAAGAATAAAATAGGTAACTACGAATTGAGCCAAGATACAAAAAAACTTATGGTTAATATATTTTTGACCCATGTACATCTTAATTAGTTTGGATTGTCATATTTATGTATAGTTGTCGTATTTTCGTCCATTCGTCCGGCCGTAAGATTTGTGTTCAAAATTTTCGGGTACGAATTATCTTAGTTGCGAACGGTAACTCTTGCAATTTACTCCCGTACCGTCCGTAGCTACGGACGGTACGGGAGTAGATTGCAAGAGTTACCGTTCGCAACTAGCATTGTCTCTGCAAGCCTACTGAAGCTTCATATACTTCTTGTTCGTCAATCATATTTTCATTCTATAGTCTACCTATATATGCAGCTTCTCCGGTCAAGGAAATATTTATAGGTCGGACGAGCAGCCTGCTGGGGGTATCCGTGGTCCCCTGCTCACTTGCTCTGTAGCCTATTTCACCAACATTACAGGATAAATTTATTAATTTTTATTATACTGAATTTATTACATTGTAATAAATTCAGTACAATAATTCTGCACACTTTTAATCATCAAACATATGCAGTCGTTATGAAATAATGCATTTCGGGAAAAATAAATGATTACTCCCTCAAAGTATACTTTGCTAGATAGGTATACTTTGCATTTTTGATTAAATCGACTACAGATTTTCCTTCTTCATGGTTGTCTATTACAGTCAAAACCATACAATCAATGTTTGTCTCGTAGACACTCATATATACATCAATTGAATTGATCAACCAATCAACCAATCATTATTGTAGCCAAAGTTTGATGCGTCCAGTCAATATAGTAACCAGGTTTTGGCCGCTCAAACACAAATGATATCCGTCAATCAATCAATCAATCACTCAACCAATCAATCAACCAATCGATAAATCAATCAAGTAACCAACCACCGAGCAACCAACATTTCAGCCCTAAATAGTAACCAATTAAGCCTTAGCAGCCCAGGCACGAATGGTTTCCAGTCAATAAATCAATCAACCAACCAACCAACCAATCAATAAACCAACCAATGACCAATAAACCAACCAACCAACCAACCAATATTTCAGCCAAAACTGTCCAGACCAAGTTTGATGCGTCCACCCTACACAGTAACCAAGCCCTGGCCGCCGAGACACAAATGGTGGACGATGGCTCCGGCAACTGTGAGGTATGTCCAACATTATCTTTTCAACCCTTTAACCATAAGTAACTGGAATGGACTGTGCTATATAGAGAATAGTAGGTTAGTGCCGTGAATGGGAAAAAATATCTGGCAAGGCTCAGGAAACGGGATGGGCGAGGCTCTGCCGAGCACATCCCGTTTCCGTGCCGCACCAGATATTTTTTCCCATTCACGGCACTAACCTACTATTCTATTTATCCCGTCAACACCTACAAACGGCTGTAAAATGCAAAAAATAGTATTGACTGGATATCAAAAATGTTTCACTGGCACCGTGTTTCACGGCACATACGCACTGTGTCGACGGGATAAATATTTATTTTCTGACCAATCCAATCGTAACATAACGATTTTCAGACTACAAGGATCCTCCAGATTATCGGACAAAAATGATAGTTTTTCGCGATATTTTTCTTAAAATAGCAGCTACGGGCATAAACTTGTCACAGAATAATCCTCAGTTCTTGCTTTCTCAACATATGTAAACTATTTTACAAAATGTGCTTTCTTTCTCACTTAAGATTGGGTCAGATCATCAGCCGTAAGATTGCACCAAAATTAACATGATTCAACTCCTCCTCCAGGTTCTCCACCTCTTTTTTCACCATGTTAAATTCCCATAGTGAACTAAGTTTCGTAATAAAATCAATATTTGACCAAATTTCACACAACAAAAGAAGGCTCATTTTTTTAATTTGACCGGTTTCGTGAAACAGACAGTAGTGATAGTGATGCCCTTGTTAAATTGTGAATTGTGATCTATTTTCAGATCTGGAGAGTGCAGGACTTTGACCTTGTCCCGATTGAGAAGAAATACATCGGCCAGTTCTTTGGTGGAGACTGTTATGTTATACTCTACACGTACAAAGTAAATGGACGCGAGAACTACATAATCTACTACTGGCAGGTAGGGAAAACTTGGACCCGTGCTTATAACATTATTCTGAGCATGTACTCAGACTGAGTCTCGACCAATTAAACTTCCTGATTTTGAGGGCAAATTTGGAGAATGTGCTCGGAAGTTTTATAAGTATAGGCCCTGCTGACACAGGGTAACTGTGTATATTTTTCACGAATACAATATTCACTTTGCTGGCATGCATTCTGAAATGTTAAAATGGTATCATGAAATATTCTTATTCTGAACCAGAAACGGGAAACAGACGGCTAGAGAGTAAAAGTGAAAGGGTTTAACGTCCCACCGACAGCTAAAGTCGTACAGAGACAGCACCACAGTTTAAAGTACTATGAAAGTATTTTCGATGCCCTAGGCGAGGTATGAACCAACAACCTCCGGATTGGAAGTCCGGTTCCTAACCCCTAGGCCACAACCCATCTCCCAGAGAATAAATATTCATTTTGATCATTTCTTTTTCAAGGGTTTGAAATCGTCATTGGATGAAAAGGGTACATCGGCGCTGAAGGCCGTGGAATTAGATGACAAATATGGCGGAGCTCCCGTGCAGGTATGTTGGTCATGTCGTACAGCTCTTCTCATGACCTTGCTGTTGTACACAGGCCCGTACGCAGGAATTATTTTAGGGGGGTGCGTTATCGACGGCGCGAATGGCTAAACATTGTTTTTGCACATCCACGGACAGACCTCGGTAGATTAACCCTTTCACCCCTAAGTAACTGGAATGGATTTTGATTTGTTAATTTTGCATCCAATCTAAATCATCACAAATGATTTTCAGACCAGTCCATTTATGAACATGGAGTGTTTTTGTTCTCAAAATTATGAAAATTAATTGCAAAAAGTGCAGATCCTGATAAGACGGCTCGTTACGAGCCGGATCATCTGGATCTACACTGTTTGCCAATACCACTATACATGCCTGCGGGCATTTTCATATATTTGAGAACAAAAAAATGCCCCGTTTTCATAAATGGACTAGTCTGAAAACCATTTTGTGATGATTGGATTGGTTAATATTTGTTTTCCATATGATTCCAACAGGTGAGAGTGGTCCAGGGTAAAGAACCACAGCACTTCATGTCCATGTTTGATGGCAAGATGATCGTCTTTTCCGTAAGTCACACTATACCTTATTATAGTGGGTGGTTGGTCGGGTGAACGTGACGGCGTAAATTAACGGTAGGGTTCCTCCTTATAGGAATCACGATTTGCCTGGTTTTGCCCTCAGGTACGTTTTTATCTTTGGCTCTTTTGTTACCTGAGAGTTGAATTGCGTTATCGCTTGTTATAAAAGTAGTAAGATTATGACTGATGGGCCAAGTGATTCTGGAGTGGCGAGGACCTGGCATCAGATCAGGATTATTATGATTTCAGGGCTAAAATATATATATTTTAAATATTCAGTTCTGATTTTGGGATTCCCCCCCACCATTTGTACATGTACTGGAACATGTACATGCACTTGTACAGGTAATAAATATATGGGATTTAGTACTAAACCCATTGACCTGGCCTTAAATGACCTTAGCTGTTGATAGGCTGTTAAACACAAACAAACAAACAAAACAAAACAAAACAAAACAAAACAAAACAAACCTACTTACATGGGGCCGCCAGGTGAGAATGTAGATGATGTGTTAAATTATGACCGATTTCACTGTCAAATATCGCTGATGTTTATCAGTGTTCATGATTGCAATGCACACAGGCATGTGTTTCAGTGCTCTTTCATCGGAATTACGGTGGAACATCTCTAAACCGGACACCCTGGGAACTCCCAGGGTGTCCGGTTTAGAGAGGGTACACTGTATTGATTAGAATGTCATAATGGAATATCCCAACTAGACTCAACTGTTTAATGCATTGAATCACGATGTGCTCATTTGTTCTACAAATCAATAAGAAACTAAATGTTCGCTGTGCTGCTATAAAGTGATTTTATGTTTCGTTGGTCGAACGACATCACATGACGCTACCAAATGACATTGTTAGACCATAAGAATTGTTGACCCCTTTGTGACCCTTATATGCGTGTCTAGTCAAAGCAGGATCATTAATTGGTGAATATATATTTTCCGAATCAATCGGAAAATATATATTCACCAATACAAAGCTCATTACCAGACGGTATGGGTTAATTGTCGCCTAGTTAGAACACCTGACTTCCAATCCGGAGGTGATTGGTTCAAACCTGTAGCCTATTTCATCAACATTGCAAAGTATACTTTACTAGCAAAGTATACTTTGAGGGAGTAATCATTTATTTTTCCTGAAATACATTATTTCATATAGAACTAACAAATGCATATACTTCATGATTAAAAGTATGCATAATTATTATACTGAATTTATTACATTATCACAGCCAAAATGGCTGTGATAATGTAATAAATTCAGTATAATAAAAATTAATAAATTTATCATAAAATTGAAAATTTCTCCCTCAAAGTATACTTTGCTACTAAAGTATGTATACTTTGCAATGTTGATGAAATAGGCTACTGATCTTAAGCATCAAAATACTTCCATAGTATTTCCATGCCACGTGGCTTTTGAATGAGATTTGAAACCGAGGTCCTGTTACCTGACGAGTAAAATAATCGTTCGGTGACTTCCAGGGCGGTAAGGCTGGTTGGTCCGGCGGTACGGACACCGAAGGTCCTGGAGACTCATACATGCTCCAAGTCCGCGGCACGTCCATCTTGAACACGAAGGCCGTGCAGGTCCCGCTCACTGCCGAATCTCTCAACTCGAACGACGTGTTTGTCGTGTTTACGAAGCGTAACGTGTACGCGTGGTACGGAAAGGGAAGCACGGGAGACGAGCGCGAGGCGGGGAAGAACTTTGTGCGTGATCGCTCGACGAAGCAGGAAACGGTGATTGTAGAAGGACAGGAACCACAGGCATTCTGGGATGTGCTCGGGGGAAAGGCAGAGTACGCGAGCAGTAAACGGTTGCAGGTATGTGGATCCTCTCTAAACCGGACACCAAGAAAACACATGTGATTTTATTTTTGATGAGTTTCTTGGTCATTTATCTCGGGTGATAACGTCTGTTTGTGAACGCATATAGCATGCAACTATCACTCAGAATGATCAAATACCTGATTTACAGTGAAACCCCTCGAAGATGTTTCACTGTATATGTTACATATATTTAATTAATTTATTTAATACCAGTTTGATGTTTATGAAACGAGTTGACTAATTTCGCAAGAAATTTCCGATATTTATTAAACGAGGTTACTGATTTCTCAAGAAATTTTGAATTTCTATTAAACAAGTTTACTAATTTCGCAAGAAATTTCTGATATTTATTAAACAAGTTTTCTTATTTCGCAAGAAATTTCTGATATTTATTAAACGAGTTTACTGATTTCACAAGAAATTTCAGTAAACTCATTTGTGGGTGGTAGGTCTGGCGAACGTGACGGTGTAAATTAACGGAAGGGTTCCTCCTTATAGGAACCACGATTTGCCTGGTTTGGCCCTCATGTACATTTTTATCTTTGGCTCTTTTGTTACCTGGGAGTTGAATTGGGTTATTGCCCATTATAAAAGTAGTAAGATTATTACTGATCCTACTGCTTTTGGGAGGGGCCAAGTGATTCTGGTGTGGCAAGGACCTGGCATCACATCAGGATTATTCTGGTTTCAGAGCTGAATATACTGTTGTTGTTGTTTTTTGTAAATATTCAGTTCTGATTTTGGGATTTTCCCCCCATTTGTACATGTACTTGAACATGTACATGTACTTGTACAGGTAATAGATGGGATTTAGTACTAAACCCATTGACCCGGCCTTAAATGACCTTAGCTGTTGATAGGCCGTTAAACCCAACAAACAAACAAACAGTAAAATCATTTAGTAAATGTCATATTAAATCATCACTCGTGTAAGTTTTTCTATGTATGAAGATTTTATGAACATGCTTCTCGCATTAATGCGATTCACAATTGCTACCATTCACCAGCTACATCTACAGAATGTTAAATTTGAACCTCTGTATTTGCCAACATCGGCTGCGAATACTTACGTTATTGTAAATGTCAAGGCAGGGTATAGAGAATAGTATGTTAGTGCCGTGAATGGGAAAAAATATCTGGCAAGGCTCAGGAAACGGGATGGGCGAGGCTCTGCCAAGCACATCCCGTTTCCGTGCCGCGCCAGATATTTTTTCCCATTCACGGCACTAACCTACTGTTCTATTTATCCCGTCAACACCTACAAATGGCTGTAAAATGCAAAAATTGTATTGACTGGATATCAAAAATGTTTCACGGCACCGTGTTTCACGGCACATACGCACTGTGTTGATGGGATAAACGTGAATATTAAATGGTTGCAGGTATGTGTGTACACTGGGTGTTTCAATCCACACTTTAAATATCATATAATTTGATAGGCATGTCATCATTGGTAAGTTTCTAGGTTTTCACTATACATGTAGTATCGTCTTGAGCACACATATAATTTACTGAGCACATTACCCATATCTGATGAATATATTACTGTGCCAACTTGCCTGGCATTGAGTCCAAATGTTAAATAATTGAATGATATGTCATGTGCATGGTGGTTCAAGGAACACCAGATTTCTCCTATAGTTGGATTGAACATGACATTGAAAACACAGTCTATGTGCGCGTATGTGAAGGGTGAAATTTAAAAATGGGTTTCATCCTTAATCATTCATTGTTATTTGAGAGGTGAATCAGGTTATACCATGTACCCATTATAAAAGTAGTAATACTAGTACTAATCCTATTACTTTTAGGGAGTGGGCTAAGGGACTCTGTGGTAAAGACCAATAGCATCAAAATTGTAAAGTATACTTATCTAGCAAAGTATATTTTGAGGGAGTAATAATTTATTCTTCCCGAAATGCATTATTTAATATACAACTAAAAACTGCATATATTTGATGATTAAAAGTATTCAGAATTATTATACTGAATTTATTACATTATCACAGCCAAAATGGCTGTGATAATGTAATAAATTCAGTATAATACAAATTAATAAATTTATCCTTAAATTGAAAAGTTCTCCCTCAAAGTGTACTTTGCTAGATAAGTATACTTTGCCATGTTGGTGAAATAGGCTACAGGTAAAGTTATTCTAATTTTAGGACTGAACATATTCAGTTCTGATTTTGGATTTTCCGTCCATCACAACATACAGGTGAAATATGTGATTCGACCCTGTTAACCTTGCCTAAATGACCTTAACTGTTGACAGGACTGTTAAACACCATTAACTAAATAAACAAAAAAAAACAGTCCCTGGATGAATTCATGTTCTGTCCAAAAATGCTGATATTTATTTATAACAAAACCTCGTTTTCTCATGACATTGACTGTTTAAGGTCATATAAGTGTCCATTTTGTCACAGGAGGAGGAATCTAATCACCCAGTCCGACTGTTCCAAGTCAGTAACGCATCCGGAAGGTTTGGTGTTGACGAAATACCAGAGTTCACCCAGGTATGTGGCTTATGGCTCTTAATGTTTTGCTTATTATACCCTTGGCATACAAAGTATGTTGAGGGGTATATAGTTTTCGTCATTCCATCTGTCCGTCTATACGTCCGTTCGTAATATTGCGTTAAAGTTTTTATTTGTTGGTTCAAGCGCAGTGAAGATGTCTATGGGGGATTTAACATGGGGAAATTTTCGTAATTTCAGAATAGTGGACCAATTTTAAAAATGTAACTTTTATTTTGTTAGTTAGTTCATTTCCAAGCTATCTAGCTAGATTTCAGAATCAATTTACAAAATTCCACCTCTTTTTTTCCCCATGTTAAATTCCCATACAGAACTCATTTTTATACGCCCGCTTGAGAAAATGGGACGTATTATGTATTCATCTTGTACAGGCGGGCGGGCGGCGGGCTGGCGGGCACAGCTAGAGGTCGCAATAACTAGAGGTCTGCTTGACGGATTGTAACCAAATTTGGTATACATGTTTATCACGGCAAGCCGAAGAAGCCTATTGATTTTGATTTTGATTCTGATGACTTCTGATGAGCTTATGGCATACCCCCGGCGTCGTCGGCGTCGTCCACCAACTTAACGTTGGGTAAATGTCTTATATCTTCTGTTTCCTTTCATGGAACACCTTGTTATTTCATACATGCATTCGTCAGATGACTCTATCAGCTGTAGCAAATCCATGACCCACCACCTAGCCCTTACCCCAAGGTCAAGGTCACAAACTTGGCACATTCATAAACTTAACGTTGGGTAAATGTCTTATAACTTCTGTTTCCTTTCATGGAACACCTTGTTATTTCATACATGCATTCGTCAGATGACCCTCTATCATGCTGTAGCAAATCCATGACCCACCACCCAGCCCTTACCCCAAGGTCAAGGTCACAAATTGGCACATTCATAAACTTAACGTTGGGTAAATGTCTTGTAACTTCTGTTTCTGTTCATGGAACACCTTGTTATTTCATACATGCATTCCTCAGATGACCCTCTATCATGCTGTAGCAAATCCATGACCCACCACCCAGCCCTTACCCCAAGGTCAAGGTCACAAACTTGGCACATTCATAAACTTAACGTTGGGTAAATGTCTTATAACTTCTGTTTCCTTTCATGGAACACCTTGTTATTTCATACATGCATTCGTCAGATGACTATCAGCTGTAGCAAATCCATGACCCACCACCTAGCCCTTACCCCAAGGTCAAGGTCACAAGCTTGGCACATTCATAAACTTAACGTTGGGTAAATGTTTATAACTTCTGTTTCCTTTCATGGAACACCTTGTTATTTCAGACATGCATTCCTCAGATGACCCTCTATCATGCTGTAGCAAATCCATGACCCACCACGCAGCCCTTACCCCAAGGTCAAGGTCACAAACTTGGCACATTCATAAACTTAATGTTGGGTAAATGTCTTATATCTTTTGTTTCCTTTCATGGAACGCCTTGTTACTTCATACATGCATTCCTCAGATGACCCTCTATCAAGCTGTAGCAAATCCATGACCCACCACCCAGCCGTTACCCCAAGGTCAAGGTCACAAACTTGGCACATTCATAAACTTAACGTTAGGGTAAATGTCTTATAACATCTGTTTCCCTTCATGGAACGCCTTGATATTTCACACATGCATTCATCTGATGATACTCTATCGTGCTATAGCAAATCCATGACCCACCGCCCACCTAATTGTTACCCCAAGGTCAAGGTCACAAACTTAGCATGTTCATAAACTTAACGTTGGGGTAAATATTGTGTAACTTATGTTTATTTACAGGGAACTCCTTCATATTTCATACATGCATTCATCTGATGATACTCTAGCGTGCTATAGCAAATTCATGACTCACCGCCCACCCCTTTCCCCAAAGTCAAGGTCACAATCTTAGCACATTCATAAACTTAATGTTGGGGTAAATGTCTTATAACATCTGTTTCCCTTCATGGAACGCCTTGATATTTCACACATGCATTCATCTGATGATACTCTATCGTGCTATAGCAAATCTATGACCCACCGTCTACCCAATTGTTACCCCAAGGTCAAGGTCACAAACTTAGCATGTTCATAAACTTAACGTTGGGGTAAATATTGTGTAACTTATGTTTATTTACAGGGAACGCCTTCATATTTCATACATGCATTCATCTGATGATACTCTAGCGTGCTATAGCAAATTCATGACTCACCGCCTACCCCTTTCCCCAAGGTCAAGGTCACAATCTTAGCACATTCATAAACTTAATGTTGGGGTAAATATATTATAACATCTGTTTCCTTTCATGGAACGCCTTGATATTTCAAATATGCATTCATCTGATGATACTCTATCATGCTATAACAAATCCATGACCCACTACCCATCCCTTACCCAAAGATCAAGGTCACAAACTTAGTACATTCATAAACTTAATGTTGGGGTAAATGTATGTTTCCTTTCATGGAACGTCTTGCTATTTCATACATTCCTCAGATGACCCTCTATCATGCTTGTAGCAAATCCACAACCCACCACCCAACCCTTACCCAAAAGTCAAGGTTACAAACTTAGCATGTTCATAAACTTAATGTTGGGATAAATGTTGTGTAACTTCTGTTTCTTTACACTTTGAACACCTTGATATTTCATACATGCATTCATCTGATGATACTCTATCGTGCTATAGCAAATCCATGATCAACCCCCACCTCTTTCCCCAAGGTCACGGTCACAAACTTAGCACATTCATAAACTTAACGTTGGGGTAAAGGTCTTATAACATCTGTTTCCTTTCATGGAACGCCTTGATATTTTATACACACATTCATCTGATGATACTCTATAGTGCTATAGCAATTCCATGACCCACCGCCCACCCCTTACCCCAAGGTCAAGGTCACAAACTTGACACATTCATAAACTTAACGTTGGGGTAAATGTCTGATAACAACTGTTTCCTTTGATGGAACGCCTTGATATTTCATACATACAATCCTCAGATGACCCTCTATCATGCTGTAGCAAATCCACAACCCACCACCTAACCCTTACCCCAAGGTCAAGGTCACAAACTTAGCATGTTCATAAACTTTACATTGGGGTAAATGTTGTGTAACGTCTGTTTCTTTACACTTTGAACGCTTTGATATTTCATACATGCATTCATCTGATGATCCTCTATTGTGCTACAGCAAATCCATGACCCACCCCACCCCTTTCCCCAAGATCAACATCATAAACGTAACGTTGGAGTAAATGTCTTTTTATAACTTCTGTTTCTTTACAGGGAACACCTTCATATTTCATACATGCATTCATCTGATGATACTCTATTGTGCTACAGCAAATCCATGACCCAACCCCCCCCCCACCCCTTTCACCAAGGCCATTGTCACAAATTTAGCACATTTATACATGCATTCCTCATGTGAATAGCTATCATGCTATAGAAAATCACCAACTTAGTGTGTTCATAAACAAACTTAATGCTGGGTTAAATTTTGTATTCCTTCTCTTTTCAGGGAGCGCATTAATATTTCATACATGCATTCATCTTAATACGCTATATCATGCTATATCAAATCCATGACCCACCTTCCACCACTGACCTCAATGTCAAGGTCCACCGCACACCCCTTATCCCAAGGTCAAGTTATATAATATTCATGTTTTTTATACAACTGTGACAAGTTTGAATGTAGGCTGCCAACAGGCGAGCTTCGTTACTCTTGTTATTTTTCGCACTCTGTATCCTTGTCCACGAAATAACTCAAGTTCTACTACACCGCTCGTAACCAAATTCGGTATACATGTTTATCACGGCAAGACCAAGAAGCCTATTGATTTTTAAACATTTCCGATACTTATCTCCCCTTGGCAGCCATTTTTAATTTTCGCACTCTGTATCCTTGTCCACGCAATAACTCAAGTTATACTTGACCGATCATAACCAAATTCGGTATACATGTTTATCACGGCAAGACAAAGAAGCCTATTGATTTTGAAAAATTTCCGATGACTTATCTCCCCTTGGCGGCCATTTTTAATTTTCGGACTGTATTCTTGTCCACGCAATAAGTCGAGGTCTACTTAACGGATTGTAACCAAATTTGGTTTACATGTTTATCACGTGAAGATGAGTTATCTTCCCTTGTTGACTGGCCTTGCCTCGACGGGCGTATATTGTGACCTTCGGCACTCTTGTTTGTAATAAAATCAGTATTTGACCAAATTTCACGAAATAAAAAGAAGGCTCATTCTTAAAATTTGATAAAATTTAATATCAGAAAAATATTATTTTTGCATTGTTATTATGGCCATAAAATTTGGGCAGGTTTTGTGAAACAGACAGTAATTGCTCACTGAATGCAGATATTGTTCCCACTCTGTGGATGAGAACTGAGAAATCTTGAGTTTACTTGAGGGGTGTGTGGGATATGTTGTGATTTGAATTCTAAATATTTTTATTGTCTCACACTGAAAGTATAGGTTATAACCACAATTTAAACCGTCTCCTTGAGATGGTTCAAATGAGTGGTCACATCATACACTTTCAGTGATAAATGAGAAAATCAGAGTAATGTGGCCAGAAATTTGATTATACCCCTGGTATACTAAGTATGTCAATGGGCATATAGTTTTCGCCATTCTATCCGTCCATCTGTGAGATTTATGTTAACGTTTTTGGGTACCCATTGTCTCAGATTGACTTGAAACTTCATATACTTCACAATCGTACAATCATATTTTCTTTCTATAGCCCACCCATTTGGCTTTTATGCCCAATGCCAAATGACTTAGAAAATATTTGTTGGTCGGACCAGGCATCGGCCGGTGGTATCCGTGAGCCCCTGCTAACTTCAGTTAGAGTTCATCCAAATATGTGTGCAACATGCAAATATGTGTGGAATGGTTGCAGATGTTAAAAGTACATGCCCACTCAGTAAGCTAAAAATATTCTTTATATCAGAGACATCCTCTGAGACATTTTCTGGCAAAATAACCATTAATTCACCATTACCCCATGTACATGCACTGATTGACATTATTATACATTTTATATCGGACGTAAATGTCCACGCTGATATTAGGGGCGATAACCGTGTTTCCTTAAAATGTTAACAGACTTTACAAACTATTCTCTGTATTTATTTGTTGATGTACAATGATCATACTTTATACTCTGTCTAAAATATTATTATACCCCCACAAATAAAGTTTGTTGGGGGTATATAGGAGTCAGCTTGTCGGTCGGTCGTTCTGTCGGTCTGTCGGTCGGTCTGTTGGAAATTCCCTTCCGCTCTATATCTTCTACACCCATGCATGGATTATCAAATGGCTTGGCACAAATGTTTCTCATGATGAGAAGGTGTGTCGCGATCAATAACCACGCACCTACGTCCAAGGTCAAGGTCACAGTTTAAGGTCAAAGGTCAAACCTATTGAAATTCCCTTCCGCTCTATATCTTCTACACCGATGCATGGATTATCAAATGGCTTGGCACAAATGTTTCTCATGATGAGAAGGTGTGTCACGATCAATAACCACGCAACTACGTCGAAGGTCAAGGTCACATTTGAAGGTCAAAGGTCAAACCTATTGAAATTCCCTTCCGCTCTATATCTTCTACACCGATGCATGGATTATCAAATGGCTTGGCACAAATGTTTCTCATGATGAGAAGGTGTGTCTCAATCAATAACCACGCACCTACGTCCAAGGTCAAGGTCACAGTTGAAGGTCAAAGGTCAAACCTATTGAAATTCCCTTCCGCTCTATATCTTCTACACCGATGCATGGATTATCAAATGGCTTGGCACAAATGTTTCTCATGATGAGAAGGTGTGTCGCAATCAATAACCACGCACCTACGTCCAAGGTCAAGGTCACAGTTGAAGGTCAAAGGTCAAACCTATTGAAACTCCCTCTATATCTTCTACACCGATGCATGGATTATCACACTATGCCCAGGGTCAAGGTCACAGACTTGATGCGTAACGCTCGGCTAAATGGCTTATAATAAAAAATGCCTCGTTTTCTTTGGCTGCCAGTGGGGGTATTCGTGTGCCGACAGGCCATATTTCTAGTTTTTTCAGGTGACGCATGTAATTAGTATACATAATTATACCCCCACAAACAAAGTTTGAGGGGTTATATAGGAGTCAGCTTGTCGGTCGGTCGGTCTGTCGGTCTGTTGGAAATTCCCTCCCGCTCTATATCTTCTACACCCATGCATGGATTATCAAATGGCTTGGCACAAATGTTTCTCATGATTTGAAGGTGTGTCGCGATCAATAACCACGCACCTATGTCCAAGGTCAAAGTTGAACGTTAAAGGTCAAACCTACCGAAATTCCCTTCCACTCTATATCTTCTACACCAATGCATGGATTATCAAATGGCTTGGCACAAATGTTTCTCATGATGAGAAGGTGTGTCGCGATCAATAAGCACGCACCTACATCCAAGGTCAAGGTCACAGTTGAAGGTCAAAGGTCAAACCTATTGAAATTCCCTTCCGCTCTATATCTTCTACACCGATGCATGGATTATCACACAATGCCCAGGGTCAAGGTCACAGACTTGATGCGTTTGAAACCTTAACGCTCGGCTAAATGGCTTATAATAAAAAATGCCTCGTTTTCTTTGGCTGCCAGTGGGGGTATTCATGTGCCGACAGGCCACATTTCTAGTTATTATATATCATGCCTCATTTGCATATGAAAGTAGCCTGATACCACCGCGCATCACTATCAGTAAACTAAATATTACTAAATGATTATATCTGTATAGCGGGCACTCGTAATTTTTAGAACTGATAGAATAGTGACACAATTATACACTTATTTACTTAACATATTGTGCCTACTGAGTGGGTATATACCTTTAATTCTAAATACTTTACGTATTTCACATTTAAAGTACAATGTATTACCATTTGTTACTACCATTTGAACATATTATTTTGATCAGAAATTAGAAAACTTATAGAGTAAACCTGTTCAGCAAGTTTATTGTTAACACAATTCCAAAATTCAACCAATTATGGTTTCACCATTTAAACCATCTCATCAAGGCTATTTTTGTATTGCAGCAAAGTGATGCGTCATGGCCTAGGGATTAGAATATCTAGCTTCCAATCCGGAGGTTGTGGGATCAAACCTTGCCTTAGGCATCGAAAAAATACTTTCATAACATTTCCATCCTACTGGTTTTTCGAATGAGACTTGAAACCGAGGTCCCGTCCCTAAATGACCTTAGCTCACAGCTCCAGATAAGCTTTGTGTCTAAAGCGTCTACACCCGATGATTTCAAAATCATTGCGTATTTTACTTTTACAAATGGATTATTGATTTTCTTCATTACTAAATAGGGAACAAATGATAAAAAAAATATAACAAATTTAAACATTCACTTATTTGAGCTGCAAAAAGCAAACACTGTTTGCTTTTTGCAGCTCAACTAAGTGAATTTTCAACTACTGAATTTTAAAATCAATGCGTATTTTCACATTGCTGTGCGTATTTTGTACTCCCATCAATACACACCTTATCTGGAGCTCTATTAGAGGTTGCTGGGACGTTCAACTCATTCACTTTCACCTTTTGTATTGCAGCAAGACTGTGTGTCGGACGACTGTATGATATTGGACGCATGGGAGCAGGTCTATATATGGATCGGAGAGAATGCCCGTGGCGATGAGAAGAGCGAATCGGAACGATTAGCCATGGTATGTTCAAATTACGCCTAAAAATTGAGGTCGGCAGCAAAATTAGGTTAGTCGTGCTCCGTAGTAATGGGCCGTGGCCTAGGGGATATGGTATTGGACTTCGATACTGGAGATTATAGGAATGAATGGCCTTTTTGTGGAATTTATCGGGGTATAAACTTGGAAAAGTCGCGGGAATACTGGACGAAGGCCGGAAGGCCTCGTCCAGTATTCCCGCGACTTTTCCAAGTTTATATCCCCGATAAATTCCACAAAAAGGCCATTCATTCCTTATAATTCCAGCATTTGAAATAAGTTCATCAAGAAAATGTGTTTATTTTCCGTTTTCTTAAGAATTATTTTAACTGCGCCTCACGGTTACGGAAAGTAGTTTGGCGTGGGAGTTTACTGGGATATAAATCTTGGACAGAGACTTGCTACGGGCCAATCAAATGTTAGGGAATTGTGTAAATATTTTTGTGCTGGAATCATTGTCAGTTAAATCCTCACCCTAGGCGTGAAAAATACTAACATTGTATTTCCATCCCATTGGTCTGTCGAATGAGATTTTAAACTGTGGTCCTGTCTCTATAATACCTTAGCTGTTGCTATCGAGAGTTGAATCGGGTTTTACCCCTTATACAAGTAGTAAGATTAGTACTAATCCTCTTACTTTTAGGCAGTGGGGCCAAGTGACTCTGGTGTGGTGAGGACCTGGCATTATTCTAATAATAATTAGGTTATTCTGATTTCAGGGCTGAGCATAAATATTGTTATGCCCCACTACGATAGTGGAGGGGGCATTTAGTGTTACCCTTGTTTGTCCGTCCCGTTACGTCCTTCCTTCCGTCCGTCGTCCGTCCTTCCTTCCGTCCGTCTGTACGTCGCCAACCTTTTTAAGTCGTAAAACTTTTAAACTGTACTAGCTACAGACCTGAAACTTTGTATGTAGCTTCCTTAAGATGAGTAGATACGCACAGTTTATTTCAATTTTTGATTAGACCCCCGGGTCATGGATTATCTCCTCCTTTTCGACTTAGAATTTTCCATTTTTGGCTTGTAAGTTGTAAAACTTTTAAACCATACTAGCTACATGTACATAACTGAAACTTGGTATGTCACTTCCTTTTGATAAGTAGATGCGCAAAGTTTATTTTGATTTTTTATTCGACCCCAGGACTATGTAAGAACAGGCCCGGCCGACCGTGGCCCCTGACACCCCCATCTACAAGCTCAAACAATCAATCAATCTATTAATCAAGCAACCAATCACTCAAAACCATTTCCCCAGGAATATGTAAGAACGGACTCTGCGGACCATGGCCCCGACACCCCTATCTACAAGATCAAACAAGCAATAATTCCAGCACAAAAATATTTACACAATTAAACATTTGATTGGCCCGTAGCAAGTCTGTCCAAAATTTATATCCCTGTAAATTCCCATGCCAAACTACTTTCCGTAACCGTGAGGCGCAGTTAAAATAATTCTTAAGAAAACGGAAAATAAACACATTTTCTTGATGAATTTATTTCAAATGCTGGAATTATAAGGAATGAATGGCCTTTTTGTTGAATTTATCGGGGATATAAACTTGGAAAAGTCGCGGGAATACTGGACGAGGCCTTCCGGCCTTCGTCCAGTATTCCCGCGATTTTTCCAAGTTTATACCCTGATAAATTCAACAAAAAGGCCATTCATTCCTATAATTAACCTTTCAATCAATCAATCAATCACCCAATCAATCGCCCAATCGTTCCATTTCAGGAATACGTAAGAACGGACCCAGCGGACCGTGACCCGGACACCCCTATCTACAAGATCAAGCAGAGCCACGAGCCACCCACCTTCACCGGGTACTTCGGTGTCTGGGACAGGGAATTCTGGGGTGTAAGTTACTTCATGTTTAGTCTTTTAGACTTTGTCTCAAATGACGTCTCGTATATACAATAGATGTGTTTTTTTTTCGCTTCATGCACATTAAATGACTTATACAGTGTACACAGTTACCTCAAACTCTCTTAACTGGAAGTCAAATTCTTGTTCCCATGTACAGGTTTTCCCATAATAACTCTTGTTAACTCAAAGTTACTATCCCGCATCTTCTCTGTAAATTTGGTCATCTTTTGACGTCATTTACTATAAATATTGTAAATTTTGTAAATATATTATAATATACTGTTTATTTATTAACCAGGTGAACTGATTATCGTGAAATAATGCTCGAGTGATTGGGTCCTTCCGCTAAACAAACGAGTGAGCATAGTGAACGAGTTTGTTTAGCGGTAGGACCCATATCAGGAGGGCATTATTTCCAGATAATCTGTTCACCTGGTTAAATAAACATTTTCTTACATTTCACATATGATTTGTAATGAAAACAAAGCGAATCGAGCTTAAAATATGGCCAAGAGTTATATGAATTAATTTCTGGAGGCGGGCTGTAGTGACGACGACTGTCTTGTGATTCAGAGGGTGTGTCTGAGAACGTGATTTGATTGGTTGAAGGAAACACGTCATTGTGACTTTACTGACGTCATTTCCCGATATATGGTAAGCACGCGAGTTGTGTAAACTACTGCTGCCGAATGGTGTAATTCACCGTTAGATTTCTGTAAACTACCGGCTGAAATGTAAGAAATAGAGGATATTCATATTTTTGCAACGAATATGACATATATGTTCATCGAGTGGTGTGAAATATGGACATTTCACACCACGAGAATATTCTATTTATTATATACCACTCCATGGAAATTAGCAGTTTTTAGCTTGACTATTCGAAGAATAAGTAGAGCTTATGTTGTCACCCCGGCGTCGCCTTGGTTAAGGTTTTTAGTCAACCTTGTATATGGAATACTACTGGCCCTACACCCACCATACTTGGACAACTTCATCTCCTAGTGATGTACATCAATAACCCCTGATCTATATTTGACCTTGACCTACATTTCCTCTTGAATTACTTGGTTAATTCCCCTTGGTTAAGGTTTTTAGTCAACCTTGGTTAAGGTTTTTAGTCAAGCTTGTATATGCAATACTACTGGCCCTACATCCACCATACTTGGACAACTTCATCTCCTAGTGATGCACATCAATAACCCGTGATCTATATTTGACCTTGACCTACATGTCCTCTTGAATTACTTACTTAATTCCCCTTGGTTAAGGTTTTTAGTCAACCTTGGTTAACGTTTTTTGTCAAGTTTGTACATTGAATACTATTGTGCATCCAGACACCATACTTCGACAACCTTTTCTCATAGGTATGTACATCAATAACCCCTGATCTATATTTGACCTTGACCTATGTTTCCTCTTGAATTACTTACTTAATTCCTTTTGGTTAAGGTTTTTAGTCAACCTTCTATATGGAATACTACTGGCCCTACACCCACCATACTTGGACAACTTCATCTCCTAGTGATGTACATCAACAACCCCTGATCTATATTTGACCTTGACCTACATTTCCTCTTGAATTACTTATTTAATTCCCCTTGGTTAAGGTTTTTAGTCAAGCTTGTAGATGGAATACTCCTGGCCCTTCACCAACCATACTTGGACAACTTCATCTCCTAGTGATGTACAGCAACAACCTTGACCTACATTTCCTCTTGAATTATTTACTTAATTCCCCTTGGTTAAGGTTTTTAGTCAAGCTTGTAGATGGAATACTCGTGGCCCTACACCAACCATACTTGGACAACTTCATCTCCTAGTGATGTACATCAACAACCCCTGACCTATATTTGACCTTCACCTACATTTAGCCTTGAATTACTTACTTAATTCCCCTTGGTTAAGGTTTTTACTCAACCTTGGTTAAGGTTTTTACTCAAGCTTGTACATGGAATACTATTGTGCATACAGACACCATACTTGGACAACCTTTTCTCAAAGTGATGTACATCAATAACTCCTGATCTGTTTTTGACCTTGACCTACATTTCCTCTTTGAATTACTTACTTAATTCTCTTTGGTTAAGGTTTTTAGTCAAGCTTGTAGATGCAATACTCATGGCCCTACACCAACCATACTTGGACAACTTCATCTCCTGGTGATGTCTCACAACCCCTGACCTATGGCCCTACACCAACCATCTTGGACAACTTCATCTCCTGGTGATGTACATCAACAACCCCTGACCTATATTTCACCTTGACCTACATTTAACCTTAAATTACTTACTTAATTCCCCTTGGTTAAGGTTTTTACTCAACCTTGGTTAAGGTTTTTAGTCAAGCTTGTAGATGGAATACTATTTTGCATACAGACACCATACTTGGATAACTTTTTCTCATAGGGATGTACATCACTAACCCCTGACCATTATTTTACCTCACCTACATTTAACCTTGAATTACTTGGTTAATGTTTATAGTCAAGCTTGTATATGGAATACTTCTGGGCCTACATCAACCATACTTGGACAACTTCATCTCCTAGTGATGTACATCAATAATCCCTTACCTATATTTGACCTTGACCTACTTTTATCCTTGGATTACTTAGTTATCTCCCCTTGGTTACGGTTTTTAGTCAAGCTTGTATATGGAATACTCCTGGGCCTACAGCAACCATACTTGGAAAACTTTACTATTGTGCATACAGACACCATACTTGGACAACCTTTTCTCATAGTGATGTACATCAATAACCCCTGACCTATATCTGACATTGACCTACATTTAACCTTGAATTACTTACTTAATTTCCTTTGGTTAAGGTTTTTAGTCAACCTTGGTTAAGGTTTTTATGCAGGCCGCAGCCACCTTCTTTGTCAAGCTATGTGTACATCGACAACCCTCGTAGTCGAGCTATGCTGTTCTCCTACAGCTCTTGTTTAGACTGTATACGGTAATGAATGTGTATTTGCAGCCTATTTGCAGTCCGGCACTGCAGGTGCGCGTTATGAATATAGATAGCGGAAGTAGTCATATTTTCATTTGAAGTTGTTTATTTCATCGATGAGAACATATGACTTTTATTTACATCGTATAACTATGTATTTCATGGATAGGTATATAATAAAACAAGATAATGCACATCTGCTTAGGTACAAATCACATGGTTTGTCTCATATTTGACCTTCACCTTTATGAAACGTGTTTTGCCATTGTAGAAACGACAGTCATATGAACAACTCAGTGAGCAGCTAAGGGCAGACAACGAGTCTGTTGTACTGGTTAGAGAGGTAAGTGCAGAGTTTTCTCCCTTTGGTAAATTTAAATACTTCGAGCCAGAGTGAGTTAGTGGCTAAGTCATCGGGCTACGAACCCTATTAGAGTTTTGCAAGTAGTATTGTACATTTGTGGGCCGCCGTTACAAAATAATGCTTTGTTTGAGGACTAAGAGATAAAGTTGGTCCACAAAAATTAATAGTGTTATAATAAATTATGTTAGGGTACAGTACTTTTTTTATTGAAAAAAAATCTGACTATTTTTGCCGAGCCCGCTTGCGGAAAGCGAAACATTAGTGATCACAATGACGTCCGGGTGTCTGTGCATCCGTCCGTCCGTCCGTCCGTCCGTCCGAAATCTGCGTTAAATTTTTTTAAAAATACCATCAAATGACTCGGCGGGCTCGATATGCGGGCCGCGGCCATCTGGTGTTTATTTCTCCATCAAAGTATATGTTATTACCACTCATTTGAACCGTCTCGTCGAGACAGTTCATATGAGTGGTAACAACGTATACTTTCGAACAGTTAAATAGAGAAGATAGCTGGAAAAAAATCTCCAAATTTTCTTCTTCTGTAAATGTATCCGGCCTTTGATATGGGTTAAAGATCTATTTTCAACCTCGAAGTTATAATCCGATACAGTAGTCAATTTCACAATATATCAAGAAGACCTTTAATACCATTAAGTTGCATGATCACGTGGTTACAACAACAACAACGCCGCCCACTCCAAAGTAAGTAGTATTTGATATTTTCCTTAATATGCAACGGATTTTGATGAAATATGGCGTAGCAAACGCGTCTTCATGAGCTGCATTTGGTAGTCTAGGGAGTTTGGCACAGACTTGTGTCATTTTTGCGAAGAATCGATTTCCGTGTCGGAGACACGGACATTGATTCTTCGCAAAAACGACAGAAGTTTGGGCGAAAATACAGAGACCACCAAATGCAGCTTAACAAGACGCGTTTGATGCGCCATATTTCATCAAAATCCGTTACGTAATATGGACACTATAAAAGATTACGTACTTTGAATCGGTACTTGTTGTTGTTGTTAGTACCACGTGATCCTACACCTTGACCATTTATACACTCAATAATAACTTCATAAATTCTGTAATTTCAGTGGGACGTTTCATATGAGGTGTAACAATATATTCTTTCAAACAGTTAAAGAGAAAATAGCTGGCAAACATTCCCAAATTTTCTTCTGTAAATGTATCCAACCTTAGATAATTTGTTAAAGATCTATTTTTAGCCTCCAAGTTAAAATCCGATACATTAGTCAATTTCACAATAAAATCAAGAAGACTTAATATCAATATACACTCAATAATAACGTCATAAATTCTATAATTTCAGTGAGACTGTTCATACGTGTGGTAACAATATATACTTTCGAAAAAAGAGAAAATAGCTGGCAAAAATCTGGCAGTCATAACTTCATAAATTCTAATTTCAGTTAGAAAAGCTTGAGGCCTTGAAAAGGATTGTAAGATTTTGTGTAAACGAACATGATCACCATTTGAATAACTCACGAATGACGGACTTGCTTCACAACACCTGGTATAATGTATACGTGTAATTGAATCACTGCATGGACTCAATTGAGACACGCCATGTGATTTTGTACCTTCGGACATCTGTGTAATTTCATGAAATAAGTTTACAAAATTTGCAATATTTTCTGTAAATGGCATCAAAATTTGACAAAATTTTCAGAGATACATGTATAATATAATTCTATTGTCAATTTTTGACGCCATTTACGGAAAATATTGTAAATTTTGTAAACATATTTCATGAAATTACGCAGATGTCCGAAGGTACAAAATCACATGGCATGTCTAAATATATTTAGACCTATTATATGACAATAATCACCTGCTCTCATCTTCATACTGTACCGATGCGGAGTCTGAAATATATATTTCAACAAATGAGGTGAAATACGGGATTTGACCCCGTTAACCCGGCGTAAAATGACCTTAGCTGTTGACTGGCCATTAAATGCCATTAATACTTACACTGCTTTCTTAATTTTTTTGTCGTCTGCTGTTTATTTTCTATTTTCCATTTTTATCATCAAAACTTGGTTTGACAGCACTTTAGAATGATTTACAACATGGTTTGGCAGCACTTCAGAATCATTTGCATTAGAAATGATTCTGTAGTGCTGTCAAACCATGTTTTTTATTGAGGAAGAAGTCAAAATATAAAAGCAACAGCAGACGACAATTGTTGTGAGTAGCGGTCTAAGGGTTAAAGAAATAAATTTCACAAATGATGAAGAATTCGGAGCTCAATTGGAATTACATTCATCATAAGGAAACATGTGTTTACTGAAGTTCTTGTATTGCTATGCTGTGTAGTAAGCATATAATCTGCATGTGCATGTATACGTGCTCTGACACCATACTTGCCCATTAAATGCAATAATCACAACCAGAAGCACAATATGACAACATTTGGATCCCTGCATATGGTATATTCAATGTAATATCCATCCACTGCATCAATTCCCTAAATTTCTGTAGCTGTTGGCTGACTGGCTGGCTGAGTCGGTCGAAGGAACTTACACACCAGGGGGCCGTTTCATTAAACTGTGTACGACTAAAATGTTCATTAGTGCAAAATTATGAGTCAGTAAATTTCACATTAACAAAGTTTTCTTGTAAACAATTATTGGGTTTACATGTATTAAGCATAGGCTGCATATGCAGCATATGCTCAATAAATGTAAATCCATCTATTGATATATCCTAAATTTGCACTTACGCACATTTCAGTCGTACGATTTTAGTTTAGTGAAACGGTTCCCAGCATTGCATGCATATTCTTAAGTTCAATGTCACATACATGTACAACTTGTCTTTTTATCCTCCCATGAATGAATAACACAAAACAAAGTTCAATTTATATATTTTCATGTTACTTATCCAGAGCTCCAGTTAAGGTGTGTAATTTGACCAACTTGGGGTGAAATTTTGATATTTCTTCATCAAAAATGGCAAGTTGGGAGTCCTTTAGAATCGTCTCATTGAGACGATTCTAATGCACTCCCAACTTGCCATTTTTTTATGGAGAAATAACAAAATTTCACCCCAAGTTGGTCAAATTACACACCTTAACTGGAGCTCTGGATAAGTAACATGATAACAAGTAACATTTACCTCCAAATTACACACCTTAACTGGAGCTCTGTTATCACTTCAATTTATCCATATATTGTGTCTATATTGTACTTGATAGATATGATACATCATACTAACTTTACAACAGCCACTACTTGAATATCATGTACTAGGGTAGTCACAAAACGTAAGGAAATATGTCAATAACTTCACACTTATTGTTTGTTCATCATGTTCATAGATCAACGCCTTGTTACAGGGCTCATAAAGGTACATTTAGCTGAAATGTGAATGTTTCATGTCCAGGTTCTGTGATTATTATAAAACATGCAGGGATTCTGCTGGCGAAAATAAAAAAATCGCCACTTCAAAAAAAATAATAAAAAAATTACAATTTTCGAAAAAAAAAATCCCCCCCCCCCCCCCCCCACCCACCCAAAAAAAAATAAAATGTAATTTTTTATCGCCAATTGTTTATTTTTATCGCCAGCAGAATCCCTGAACATGTACTCCAACTTTACACTCGACATCGGACCGTTTCATATGCTTTGGCTGAGCTGTGATGTGCTGTTCAACCAATGCATCAACCAACCAAATAAAAACTAATCTATTCAATTTCCCATCGCCATACAGACACCAAATGGGGAGGAAAACTAGATATGTATATCCAGGCCCCGGTTGCTCAAAGCATCAGTTAGCTTAACGGACTGTTAAATCCTTAACTGAATGGTTAAAATCTCTGTTAAAACAGAGATTTTAACCATTCAGTTAAGGATTTAACAGTAAACAGAGATTTTAACCATTCAGTTAAGGATTTAACAGTCCGTTAAGCTAACTGATGTTTTGAGCAATCGGGCCCAGGTCGTGACTACTGACGTTCCATTGGTAAACGGTGTCACATGACGTTACCGAATGATGTCGCTGTAAAGGCGTCGCATAAATAAGTGAAATCTGATAAATGGAATACCAGGATAGTGTCTTTTGATATCAAGTTTATTTGACTCAGCTCAGCAAGTGACTTTGGTGTGGTATGGACCTGGCACCAAGTCAGGTTATTTTAATTTCAGGTCTGAATGTACACATATATTTATTTTTATGTAGATGGTCCGCAGTAGGCTAAATGCGGGATCGAACCTGTTGGCCTGGCCTTAAAGGTACATGCCCACGCAGCAGGTTACACTGTACTACAACTTTTTATTTTCTGTCATGCCTTATATGAGCCGTATGTCTACCCACTAACGAGTTATTTTTAATTACAACGTGTGTTAATTGGTGTTAAATCGCATTTTATATGCCGTGACCAGAAAGGGTATTTTCCGACCTCGTGCTATTTTTACCAATACACGTCACGTGACACGGTCAATCATATCACATCATTGACATGCGCAGTGAAGTATCGGAAGTTGAGAAGAAAAATCTCTATTCGAGTCCAAATCTAAATCTCCACGTAACTTTTTCCATGTGGTGATCTGGTCGCCAATATTAACCACTCTCTCTCTGTACTGCCTGTCCCTCAGACATTTCGCCTTTCTTTTGGCCGACTCTGTTTCATACAATTTCCGTCCTGGACGTTTCGACATGTTGATATTCTTGTTTACATATTGGGAAGCCTACTGGCGCGCGTAGTATACTGCGCATGCGCACCGCAAGCCGTGATGTGAAAGTCGTCGTCCCCGCACATTATCAAAATAGACTGTTACCGCCGCGCGTCGCTAACAGTAAATTGATAATTAATAAATGATTATATTTGTATAGCGGGCACTCGTAATTTTTAGAACTGGTGGAATAGTGACATAATTATACACTTATTTAATTCCTATAAAGAACATTTTGTGCCTACTGCGTGTGCATGTACCTTTAAATGTGTAAAGCTGTTGGTTGGCCGTTAAACACCAATAAATCAAATCAAATTTACTTGGCTCGGAAATGGTAGTAATTCCTCAGCAAGCCTCGGAATTCCTACCCATTTCCTAGCCTCGACTGACAAACTTCTCTATATTCGTCAGATGTCACAGATGGACACCAATGTTCTATATATATATATATACACAAAGAAGGCTGAGAAGATTAATTAATATTCAATCTTCTCAACCTTCTTTGTAGTACAGTCGAACCTGTGCTAACGGCCACCTGGGAATTGCGGCCACCTGTCCACAAAGGCCAGTTAAAAATACCCAGTCCAATTTTGTTCTTTTCATTCCCACTATTTGCTAATACCACTATACAGGCCTGTGGTGTTGAAAAGGTTAAATTGTACTATATATTTTTATATGTAATTCATGAAATAAATATTGTTTCAACCAAACACATGAGCATGGCATTCTCTGTATTTCCATATTCTCCTTATTTCCATTGCCAGACGGACACCAATGGGGAAGCAAACTTCGACGACACGGCCAAATACCCGATTGCCCAGCTGCAGGTTGCTATGGAGGAGTTACCTGATGACGTTGACACCAAATGTCGAGAGGTACGCTCGATTTACTTCGGTTTCATCTAGCCTTTTTATGCCCTCTATGCGACAGCAAGGGGGAGGCATATTGAGTTGCTCTTGAGGTTCTGTATGTCCGTACGTCCGTCAGTGTGCATTTACGTAAAAAAGTTGAAAAGTTTGTAAGAGTTCCTCAAGTTAGTCCTGTATGCCATGGGGGCATATCCATGTTTTACAAACATAATGTCTAGTTTATGATGGTGCCAACATTTGTTCAGTCTGTATTGTAGGGATATCTGCTCGATTTATTTGTGTTTCTCTGATCTGAAGGGGTGGGTCCATGTGGCCGAGAGAAATTAGCACCAGACGTCAATACCAGAGGTTGTGGGTTTAATCCTCGCCTTAGCCCATAACAAAAATACTTTGGTTCTCAGATATTGCCGCGTCAGAAAAATCCCTGCGCGTCGAGCATTTTATCGTCATGGTGAAATAAAATCATACTGTAATTTCACCACATGATCAATGAAAAACACTATGTTAAATTCAATCATGTCGGACGAACATTTTGTGCTTTTCCACATCTAAAGAGGTGATAGTAAATTTATAGAACATATATGCATCTGGCGACTTGACATAAAGCAGACGAACATCTCAAACAAAACAAAATATATTAAAAAACTCCCATGTCACACGACAATCCCCGTCTTTCGGCTGAGGGTTGAATTAGAGATCACATATCTACCTGCCCTTAGCTGTTGGTTGGACATTAAACCATTTCACCTTTCTATATTTCTGGGCCTGTGTTTATTAAACTTTCTGGACACATTTTCCAAAATTCGAAACAATGCAGTTTGATTGGCCAAGACTGAGCACTGCTCAGCCTCAACCAATCAAACTTCCTGATTTTATGGTCTTTTGGACGAGACTTGAAACCAAGGCCTTGTCTTCTCTACTATATGACATTAGCTGTTGTTGGGACTCAGAACATTTACACACTCAGCAATCAAACAATCAACCAACAATTGACCAACCAACAAACCAATCAGTTAACCAACCAACCAATCAGCCAGCCAACCAACCAACCAACCAACCAACCAACCAACCAGCCAGCCAGCCAGCCAGCCAGCCAGCCAGCCAGCCAGCCAGCCAGCCAATCAACCTTGATCAATGGTTTCAGATGTACATGACGACCGACGACTTCCAGAACACGTTCGGTATGAACTACACGACGTTTCTCACGAAGCCCATGTGGAAGCAGCAGGAGATGAAGAAGAAAAACAGACTTTTCTAGGTTACCACGACAATGGTTTCCATAGCAACATTTTAGTTTCATTAGCTGCAATATTTATGTCATTTGATGAGGAAACGAGGCTTGCTGAGTAACTGTACAAAATGCAAAATGTTTAATTTTTATTACAGTCAAAATAAAGTTATTTGAAAACTTGGAGAGCCTCGACTAATCTATAATATTAATGTGATTGAACACATTCCAGACATGCACTCACATTGGAAGAAACATGGTTTGAGAGCACTTGAGAATCATTTCCATTGGAAATGATTCTAAAGTGCTCTCAAACCATTATCTAGTTCATAGAAACAGTGCGTAATGTGGATTTCAAAAAGTTTGCACGACGTCACATGTGACGTAACACAACGTGACGTCCAAACGCGAGAAACATGTTGAGCAACTATTCATACGCACATTGATTATAATCTTAAAAATGACTAATGTGCATATGTATCCACCATGGAAGTGTAATAAATAGGATATTCCATCATACATGTTTGAATAGCGATGGCTTCCGCATAAGCAACGAGTGAGCGTAGCACTGATGCCGACGGACATGATGGAATGTACGATGGAATATCCTCTATTAAATAAATAAAATAAATATTTTACCAATATCCAGTATATCACCATTTACGCGTGAAGTTAATCAACAATTCTCGTTACTAGATTTAGCTTCATATATTTTTATTCTGTTAAATATTTCTTGTTAGTCTGGTGTATGTTATATAAATAATATGTGGAAAAGCATACGCTTTCTATTGGAACAAATGACCATCATGATCAAAATATGTGGCTGTGACTGGAGGAATCGAGCTTATGGGATTTGTGACCAGTATAGCTCCTGATTAAGTAGCACACTCCTATAGTCTGATGATCGCTTGTTAGAAGCACGAATAGTGTTCCATTGATGAAATTGAGATCAGTGTAGATCCTGATCCGCACAGTCTGATCTGGATCTACACTGGTCGCGAAACCCATTTCTCAAGTCACAGCCACATATAAGGCCCATCATGACAAAAGGGGGCAGATTGAGTGTGACCAGAGTAGCCCCAGGACGGACTGTGAATCGCGGAACTGACACTGTTTGTTATTGACGTTGTTCTTCAATCAATTGACTACATAGTATAATGGTGGAGCATTGACCTTGAACACTATTTCCATGGCATTTCCATCGCACCGGTCTTTCGGATGAGACTTGAAATCGAGGTCGTGTCTCTATCCACTGGTCAAAAACACAATAGCCATTTTTTGTCATGACATGCTACATTTATGGAAATAATTTCTATAGATTGTGATGCATTTGAATTTCTTGTTATTTTTTCCACAGAATAATGTATTGAGCCAACTCCTCAGGATAAATTGAATGAGTGGTGGTAAGAAATTATATTGTGGGAGAAAAAAAAAAATGTTTTGCATATTTATATATAGTGCGGTTTAGTTGACTAGTCAGTGCGACATTCAATTGGATTATTTCTAAGATTATTCAAACCAATTACCTGTAGCCCATTTCATCAACATTGCAAAGTATACTTTAGTAGCAAAGTATACTTTGAGGGAGAAATTTTCAATTTTTTTAACAATTTATTAATTTTTATTATACTGAATTTATTACATTATCACAGCCATTTAATGGCTGTGATAATGTAATAAATTCAGTATAATAATTCTGCATACTTTTAATCATGAAATATATGCAGTTGTTAGTTCTATATGAAATAATGCATTTCAGGAAAAATAAATGATTACTCCCTCAAAGTATACTTTGCTAGTAAAGTATACTTTGCAATGTTGATGAAATAGGCTACTGGTCG
Source organism: Conchocele bisecta (assembly GCA_029237695.1). Taxonomy (NCBI): domain Eukaryota; kingdom Metazoa; phylum Mollusca; class Bivalvia; order Lucinida; family Thyasiridae; genus Conchocele; species Conchocele bisecta. Next base: position 31,191,959 of record CM055280.1, read on the forward strand.
GGAGATGCAATACAACCGCTCTATACAGAACACCCAGAATACCTCATAGTGTTTCATTGTCATATATCTCCGATGATAATGTCTGTTCATGATCACAAAGCATGGAAAATTAAGGCTTATAACAAACATATGCTTGATGTACAGTGCAATTTCTCTAAACCGGACACCTTGGGAACCTCTCGGAGGTATTGCACATAGTATGTGCACAAAATTAAATTCCAGCTGATATAAACTTCATACTAACAAATAACAATTATGCAAATATAGGTCACAGTGACTAGTCAACGAAACAGAGCCTGTTTTGTATATCTCTTATTGTCTGTTAAACAGTGTTTCACTGTTATATGATCATAGTTTATAATGTGTTGCTTTGTGATAGAAAACTAAGCAATAATACAATAGCTCGTCAGTAGGATTGTCATATAAAAACTAAAGTTAGTGGACTTACATTGCACCATTGCATTCGGAACACACTTTTATGTGTATACAAATAGTGAAATATTTTCTGTTCTACTTTTCTTATTTATGAACCAAAGTATATGGTGTAACCACTCATTTGAACCGTCTCGATGAGACGGTTCAAATGGTGGTCACCACATATACTTGTGATGAGTAATTAAGAAATTAAATTTTGTCATCAGAAATATTGTGTATCTTCCGAATGTAATGGGCTGTTATTGCATCATGTATCATATAGATTAATAAAGACAAAACCTTTGTCACTTTCTTCGTCAATTATTATACAGTTAGGTGAATGAGCTCGGCTTCGTAAATTACCTCCCTTGCCGTATTACAGCATTGCGGCAATATTGATTTCGAACATCAATTCGATGTCATTTCCGTGATATTTTGCATTGTTGGTTTATTTAACTCCTTGCATGCTCGCGGTGAAAATAACATCCAACAAATTAAAAGTACCGTATGTTTCTTGTTTCTTAAATGTTTGTGAAAAATGGTATACGATAAGGGAGGAAATACCAGAGCCAGCCTCAAATGGTGTTAAATTAGATTGCACTTATTATATATCACCCATGTTTAGGTCATTTTTAAAAACTAACACATTATGTATTCATGCATATTATAATCAAAATTCATAGTAGTGTGTCTAACAATGGACGTGGTCCGTGGAAGAAGGGGGCTACTTAGCTACGTTAGCTACGTTAGCTACGTTAGGTAGGTTAACCCCCTTCTTCCACTGATCCCTTCAATTGTGTTTTTATTACAATTATGGCATTGAGGGTTTATTGTTTCTTCAAAAAAAATACTAGTTTTTCGGCAGATCCGTGCTGTCCGAGTTGTGTTTACACCATTCGCTTTTCAGATATATACTCATTGATAGTCTCGTTATTTCTCGTCAAATGAGACGAGCCTTATGGTTTTGACCTTAGAAGATGTGTGATATATTTCATGAAAAATATTTACAGAAACTGTGATATTTTCTATAAATAACGTCGAAAGTTGACGAAATGTTCATAGCAATTGCGGAATTATATTCCGCATTTGCTGTGAACATTTCGTCAACTTTCGACGTCATTTACAGAAAATGTCGTAATTTTTGTAAATATTTTTCATGAAAAATCGCACATCTTCTTAGGTACAAAATCACATGACTTGTCCCAGTTATGAAAATTGTAAACCTTTGTCACGGAATGTATAGTGTAGTACATGTACTTGGTTATTGTATGTTCCAATGTCAATATTTACCGAAATCTTATCAGGCTGCTTTACAGTTATAGCTATACATGTGTAATGGAATACGTGTTTTATTGGATGTCTCGACTCTGGACTTGCCAACCTATCACATGGCTGCTTTTTCGCTGAAAATGATGTTAAAACAATATTGTGTTTTCCACAGATAACGTGATACAAAATTTATGTATTCTGTAAATCTTTTGTCAATGTACGACGTTATTTATGACAGATATGACTGATTGTCACAATCAATATCATTGAAAAAATGATGATGCGATAAGGGATGTATTTCCAGAGCTGTGCAAAAATCATATCGGATGTTTGATAAAAAATATACTGTAGACAATTTTTTTTTATAGTTGATTTTGCATAAATGGACCCCCGGCTGACAAAATGGTTTATTACATTATCACAGCCAATTTGGCTGTGATAATGTAATAAATTCAGTATAATAATTCTGCATACTTTTAATCATGAAATATATGCATTTGTTAGTTCTATATGAAATCATGCATTTCAGAAAAAATAAATGATTATTCCCTCAATCCGTCAAAGTATACTTTGCTAGAAAAGTATACTTTGCAATGTTAGTGAAATAGGCTACTGGTTTGGCCCTCAAGTACGTCTTTGGCTTTCTTGTATTTGAGAGTTGGATCTTTTTATACCCCTTATAAGAGTAATTCTACCAGTAATACTTTTAGGGGAAGGGGCCAATAGCGGCCCGGCCTTAAATGACCTTAGCTGTTGATAAGCCCTTAAACACCATTAATCAAATCAAACTTTCACCTTTACAGTGGATGCATAGCCTGATCAGGGGCTACGCTGTTCGTAAACGTCATAAGGTCCCTTTTTCTCAGCTGGTCGTCCAATCGTGCTTGTTATGTTTTTGTTACTTTGTTAGTTAGAAGATCTGAATAGGTACAGAGTAAAATATATTTTAGACTTGTTTTGTTTTGTGTGGCTGTGACTGTAGAAATGGGTCTTATGGGATTTGTGACCAGTGTAGCTCCTGCTCAAATAGTACCCTCCTCTCGCCTGATGTCGATCTATATTGCTTGGTAAATGCATGACAGGTGTTTCATTGATGGAATGGCGAACAGTGCAGATCCAGATCAGACTGTGCGGATACACAGTCTGATCTGGATCCTCACTGGTCGTAAAACCCGTAAGCCCCATTTTTCCAATCACAGCCACACATGAATTTACCATGAACTTCTAGTTGTGTAGATAGTCTACTAGTTGATATGCCACTGCCATTAGCAATCAAAACGCATGAATAACACCTTTAAAATAGAATGCCAACGCATTTAAGAACTGTTGTCAGAATGTATCGGAATAAAATGTTTGTTAGTAAGTAACACTGTCAGTTTCACTGACTGACCGACAAACCGTGTAGGTCCAGATCCGACTGCGCAGTCTGGTCTGGATCTACACTGGTTGCAAATGTCATCAGCCCAAGTTCCTAAAACTTACAAGACAAGGCCAAAATATCCATGAAAATCGCCAAACACGGCTAAGTGTGGTATGGACCTGGCACCAGGTCCGGTTATTCCAATTTCAGGGCTGAACGTATATTTTTTTGCCGTTTTGATTTTGGGATTTTTCCCCCAATGTGGGATTGAACCTGTTGGCCCGGCCTTACCGGTAAACGACCCTAGCTGTTGATAGGCCATTAAACACCAATTAATAAACATAAACAAACAAGTGTGATTTTATTGTATTTGCTCATTTGTGTCACAGACTGTTCATTGTCGTCACAGTCCATTACACAAATGCCTCCTAGCACTGGGTTCGACGTAACTCAGTGCAAAAAAAAGACACACTTTCTATTGTAGGCATAATTTGTTTCTTATAGATAGATATATAGATTGCTCAAGGATATGCTTGTTGTGTATCCATGATAACTGATATTTATGCATTTGTTAGCTTTTTTCCCTTTTCTAATGCTTGCAATATGTTTATTGAACGCATACAGTGGAACCTCTCTAAACCGGACACCCTGGGAGGTCCCCATGGACACCAAACCGGACACCCTGGGAGGTCCCCATGGACACCAAACCGGACACCCTGGGAGGTCCCCATGGACACCAAACCGGACACCCTGGGAGGTCCCCATGGACACCAAACCGGACACCCTGGGAGGTCCCCAGGGTGTCCAGTTTAGAGAGGTTCCACTGTAATGAAGCTCTCGATGAACAGTTTTTGTCATTGTCAATCATCAACTGTCACAACAATGAAATACATTACAGTGAAACCTATATAGATTGAACACGATAGCGGTCACCAGGGGCCCGTTTCACTAAACTTTGTTCGACTAAAATGTTCGTAAGTGCAAATTTAGGATCGTCTGGAAATTTCAATTGATGGATTTACATTTATTGAGCATAGGCTGCATATGCAGCCTATGCTCAATAAATGTAAATCCAATAAGTGTTTACAAGAAAACATTGTTAATGTTAAATTTTGCACTTACGAACATTTTAACCGTGCGAAGTTTAGTGAAACGGCCCCCAGGGTGTCCGTTTAGGGAGGTTCAAGGACCACTGTATACTATGACATGTGACAGAAAAATGAGGCCAAACGTATTTGTGAGCAGTTTAGCAGCAGATCAGCTCCATAAACCTCTCATTTTAATCCAGCTTATACTGCTATTATTTTTTTTTGGCGATATACATGTAGATGTTTACAAAAAAAAGCTTTTGTACTTAGATTTTGGTGACAGTTGACAAATAATTTTCTATGTACTGTGAAGGTTCTAGCAATTTACAATGCCACGATTATTTTTCACCCAATAAATTGTTTTTAAAAATCTATAAGTTGTTAAAAATTAAGAGAATTTCCAATATGTTATGCAGTTTATTTTGACAAGATTTTCTCCAAAATGTAATATCTTGAATATAATACGAAGGATTGCTTCGATCTAGAATCACCTGGTCATTTGTCACGCACTCGCGCCACCATTAATTTGACCGTGACCTTTTTTTTACCTTCACATGGTCGCTGACACGTTTAGCCATTTTTACAGTCAAGTATGCAAAAGTTTACAAACATAATGTCTAGTTTACATCTTTTGCAAATGTATACTTAAAATATGAGGCAGTTTTCTGAAATTCTCATGTTATATTTAGATCATTTTTGATTAACTTGTTTCATGCTGTAGTTAAATAATTTGACCTAGATTATTTTTCTATTTCCCTTGATATTGTTACCACTCACTTGAGCCGCCTCACCGAACAGCAAAGAAAATAGAAACAAAGTTGGGATTATTTTTGAGATGATTCAAATGAGTGGTTACAATAGAAACGTTTTTTGAAAAATAAGAAGAACATCACCAGAAGTGTTTGAGAATGTCAGTTCCTGCGAATTGGTTACTGCATACAATGAGTTACTGAATAATACTGCCATTTTGTCTACAATAACTTTTTAACAAATTTCTGCATCTTATCACATGTTACAGAATTATTGCCAAGCGGAAGATGGTGACTATATTTCTTACTTAGAATATTGACTATTTATGTCCACAGAAAATACTTCTCGCACATTCCATAAATGTATACATATCAGAATGGGAATAAAATATCCATATACTTACTCAAATGTTGTTTTATTTATGATTGTTTGTTGTGGGTGGCTGCTGGTGAGCATGGAAGTGTAAATTTAACAAATTATATTCATCCATACAGAAATCTCGATCTCCCTGGGGGCCGTTTCACTAAACTTTGTACAACTAAAATGTTTGTAAGTGCAAAATTATGATAGTTAACCTTTAGACTTATTTTGTTTGTCGTCTACTGTTTATTTTCTATTTTCCATTTTTATCATCAAAAACATGCTTTGACAGCACTTTAGAATAATTTACAACATGCTTTGACAGCACTTCAGAAATATTTTCTGAAGTGCTGTCAAACCATGTTTTTATTGAGAAATAAGGCAAAATATAAAAGCAACAGCAGATGACAATTGTTGTGAGTAGCGGTCGAAGGGTTAACAATGTTTTCTTGTAAACAACTATTGGATTTACATGTATTGAGCATAGCTGCATATGCATATGCAGCCTATGTTCAATAAATGTAAATCCATCAATTGAAATTTCCAGACGATCCTAAATTTTCATTTACAAACATTTTAGTCGCACAAAGTTAAGTGAAACGGCCCCCTGGTTTGGCCCTTGGTGCATTTTATGTTTGGCTTTCTTGTTACACGACAGTTGAATCCGGTTATACCCATTATACAAATAGTAAGATTAGTACTGGAGCTATTACCTTCAGGGAGTGGAGCTAAGTGACTGGTGTACCACTGTGGCGAGGGCCTGGCACCAGTAGTCGATTTCACCAACATTGCAAAGTATACTTATCTAGCAAAGTATACTTTGAGGGAGAAATTTTCAATTTTAGGATAAATTAATTATTTTTTATTATACTGAATTTATTACATTATCACAGCCAATTTGGCTGTGATAATGTAATAAATTCAGTATAATAATTCTGCATAGTTTTAATCATCAAATATATGCAGTGGTCAGTTCTATATGAAATAATGATGCATTTCGGGGAAAATAAATGATTACTCCCTCAAAGTATACTTTGCTAGATAAGTATACTTTGCAATTTTGGTGAAATCGGCTACAGGTCAGTTTAATCTATTTTCAGGGCTGAATGTATATTCTGTTTCTGTAAACATTCAGTTCTGAATCGCCCCCACGCCCTTCACAACATGAGAGATATGGGTTAACCTGTCCTTAAATGGCATTAGCTGTTGACCGGTGGTTAAGCACCATTACATAAATAATTTGAAATATATGTATTTCATTCATTTAGTTTATTATTTGTTTATTATTTGTTGTCTATGGTTTATGAGTTTTCGCGTGGGTGGCAGGTTATTCGTAATCCTATTACTTTTAGGGGAAGGGGCCAAGTGACTTAGATGTGGTATGAACCTGACACTAGGTCGGGTTATTCTAATTTCAGGGTTGAATATATTGTTTTCAGATGTAAATATTCCGTTCTGAATTTGGGGACTGATTCTGATTCTGAGTTTGACTGCCCATTGATTAACCAATCGGCTGTGCATTGATTAGCCAATTGGCTGTGAATTTGATGGGCTGTTGATTAACCAATCAGCTTTGAGTTTGACTGGCCGTTGGTTAACCAATCGGCTGTGAGTTTGACGGGCTGTTGGTTAACCAATCGGCTGTGAGTTTGACTGCCTGTTGGTATATAACCAATCGGCTGTGAGGAGTGACTGGCTGTTGGTTAACCAATCGGCTGTGAGGTTGTCGGGCCATTGGTGGCGAGAACGATGAACCCAGTGAACGTATTGTAGATCTCTGACGTCTGTCCGTACACATGGCTCTCGTCCCGGCTTCTAATGAACACTGTGTCACCTGGAAGTTTTTACGACAGTGGAGCCTCTCTAAACCGGACACTCTTGTAGACAAACCAAAGTGTCATGTTTAGAGAGGTTCCAATACATGTGGCTGTGAATGGATAAATGGGGCTTATGAATTTTGCGACCAGTGTAGATCCGGATCAGCCTGTGCATCCGCACAGTCTGATCAGGATCTGCACTGTTCACTGTCTCATCAATGGATCACCGGTCATGTTTCTGATTCGCAATATAGATCGTTATCAGGCTATATGAGTGTGCTATTTGATCAGGAGATACACTGGTTACAAAACTCTCAGGCCCCAATTCTCCAGTCACAGTCATATATAGTAATCCTAGTGGAACCTCTCTAAACCGGAGGCCCCGTGCAGGCACCGGGGCGGGATCAACTGATCCTGAGAATAGTGCTGCAGTAGCCATTGCTTGTCGTAAAAGGCGACTAAACTAGCTTAACGATTGGGTTCATACTTTCCGGAACACACTATACCGGATTTGGCCCTCATGTACATTTTTGGCTTTCTTGTATGTGAGAGTTGAGTCGGGCTATGTCCCATATATAAAAGTAAGATTAGTGCTAATCCTATTACTTTTAGGGGATGGGATAAATGATGCTGGTGTGGCGAGGGCCTGGCACCAGATCAGGTTGTTCTAATTTCAGGACTGAATATATATTTTGATTGTAAATATTGAGTTCTGAAGTTGGGATTTACCCCCCTTGGACAGGTGGATATGGGACTCGACCCCGTTGACCCGTCTGCGTGTAGACTCCCTGAGGCTTGTACCTCTATGTCAGAAAAGCGGACGTTAAACCCTATTCACTCACTCACTCTAAACCGGACACCCGGCTTAGAGAGGTTTCACTGTACATCAGGCATTTGATCATTCTGAGCAATAGCTGTGTGCAATGTGATCACGAACAGGCATTATCACCGGAGATAAATGACCAAAAAACTCATCAAAAATAAGAAGATAAGGTGTTTTATTGGTGTCCGGATTAGAGAGATTCCACTGTATCTTATCTTGACACCTTAGGGATCGCCATACATGTCCAGTTTGGAGATGTTCCACTTGTATTAGGTGATATAAGACATTACTCTACGACAGTGTACTATAAAAATATAAATGAAACCAACCAGGTTGTTCTGGGTGTCCAGCTTAGAGTGGTTCCACTGTATACATTCTCCGAGTATGGTCTATCCGCATATACGAGCGTGCGAGAAATGTGGGAGAATGTAAATGTACCATACTTTAAGATGGTACATACAAGAGTGACAATTCACGTTTGATATAAAAAAGCAGCATAATGATACTAATACACACGTCCGATAATTGTAAACAAATGTTTACTTTGCTGAACAAAAATGTAATCTAAAGAATGGACTAAAACTGTCTCCCTATAGTACAACCTGTGATGACGTAATGCAGGTTTAATACTTAGAATGCGGGAAACGAAACCTGTCGTCTGCTGTACATATATTTTGTTTTTCTCTCAATAACCATGGCTACGCAGCACTTTTAATAGAAGTTCCGCCAAAATATGTTTTTATTGATAAAAATGAAAATTAAAAATAAAAAGCAGACGACAAGAGTTTACAGTACGATACTTACCGACGGCGAGGGAGAGAAGAATGGAGTTACCGGCCGTGCCGTAGTCGCCGGAGAGGTGACCATATCCGGTCACTTCGTAGTCGCCGTTCTTGACAAGGTCGAGGTTTATGTACCTGCCCTATAAGAGACACGCCATGTGATATTGTACCTTCGGATATCTACGTAATTTCATTAAATACGTTTACAAAATTTACGACATTATTCATGAATTAAGGGAAAAGTTGACCAAATTGTAAGAGTACATGCAGTATAATCCGCAATTTTGTCAACTTTTGACGCCATTTAGGGAAAATATTGCAAATTTCGTAAACGTATTTCATGAAATTACCCAGATGTCCGAAGGTACACAATCACAGTCGGATATGGCAGGGGTTCGGGTGGTGCGATTGGGAGTAGTATGTAGAGTGGACGCAGACTATGGAAGGTGAAGTATGAAGCATGGTGAGTCATTCCCGCCAAAATTCAAATTTTCCCGCCAATATTAATATTTGGGCAATATTAATATTTGAGACACGTCATGTAACTTTGTACCTTATATAGATTATTATATATTTTTCATGAAGAATATTTACAGAAACTATGAAATGTTCAGTAAATGACGTCGTAACTTGACGAAATTGCCATAGCAATTTCGTCAAGTTACAACGTCATTTACGGAAACTATGTAGATATTTTGTAAACATGTTTCATGAGATATCGCACATCATGCACATCTCCTTAGGTACAAAATCACATGACGTGTCTCATTTGGACAATATGAAATTGGCGATCGACACGAGACAACATTTATTGCAAAAGCGCGTTAGCCACAGAAAAATTCAATTCAAGATGGTCGCCATTTTTGCTCAACATGGCCGCCATATGTGGCACAAAATACTACGTATGTATTTTATACAATATGCGATACATGTGAAGCATGCTACTCTTATATTTGGCGATGTATTTGAATAACAATGTAAGACACCTAAACATAAATAAATCACAGCGGAGGCTTTTTATTTAAACATGGCCGCCATAAGTATCACGTATATCATACTCTAGGGGAAATAATTGTGGCACGATACAAGCAAACACACATCCATGCAGGGTAAGTCTTGTCATTCGGCAACAACTGAAACTTAACCCTTACACTGCTGACTTAAAATTTGTCGTCTGCTGTTTAATTTATTGTTTCCATTATTCTCATCAAAAGAATGGTTCTAAGGGTTAAAAGTACATGCCCGGTTTAGAGAGGTTTCACTGTAGAAAAAAAAAATATATGTCGTCATATTTAGTTCTAAGTTTTGATAAATAAAAATATGTTTTCTACATTTCAAAAAGCAGAATATTATACCATTCAATCACCAAGCAGACCGCCTGTAATCAAAATGGCGTATCCAATTTCACTTACCGTTCCCGAGAATCCATGGAAAATAAAGGAATATATACCGGCACGAGGACACGTGAACACGCCAGTGACGTTATCGTAACTATCCCTGGCGTCGTTAAAAACCTTATTATAAATCACGGTTTCATTTGCTGCGAGATGAACGCTGCTTGTCAATCCCGCAGAAAACGACACATGCGCGTCAAACGTGGATGCTCTGTTGCTGGGAAGTGCTGCAAATTTCGAAGAAAAGTTATACATAAAGGATCTTACATATAGTTCGGGGGCAATTGATAAGAAGCCGGGACATCATACTATTATTTTGTTTCTTAGCGGTTTGTATTCGTCTTGGATAGAACTTTCCAAAACACCCGGGTGTCATTTTTTCAGACACTTTCAAGGTCATTCAAGGTAATACGATATCAATGTCCAACTGGTATTTATGATTTAAAAATAAAGTAAAGAAATCAGTCCAGTTGAAATATAGATATCTTAAGTGATATGCATCACAATAATTACAAACCGACTGCATTCGAGGAATTGAACAACTATCAAGGTCAATGTCATAAAGCTATATTTTCAAGGTCAGCAATGAAATCGCAATGGTTTCTTCTTTGAATTATTGCTGCTAAACTATGACGTACATATTTCATTACTTATTACCCCCGATAGCCAATATGGGATATAGCGTTAGTCCACGTACGTACGTGTGTACGTGTGTACGTGCGTAAGTGCTTGCAAACAACACATGTCCGACCACCCAAGGTCAAGGTCATTCAGGACTTATGTTCACCTTGTGTGTAAGGCAAAACATGGTTACTAAATTGTAGTACATGTATCAAGGCTGCCAGCGAGAGGATTAGCTAAGTACTCGGGGGGCCGTTTCACTAAACTTCATACGACTAAAATGTTCGTACGTGCAAAATTGTGATCGATTAGTATCGTGTGTTGACAAACCTGGGGGCCGTTTCACCAAACTTCATGCGATTAAAATGTTCGTAAGTGCAGATTTAGAATCGTCTGGAAAGTTCAATTGATGGATTTACATGTATTGAGCATAGGCTGTTTATGCTTCATATTCTCAATAAATGTAAATCCAATAATTGTTCACAAGAAAACATTGTTAATGTGAAATGTACAGACTATCATAATTTTGCACTTACGAACATTTTAGTCGTACCAAGTTTAGTGAAATCCAACCTCGTCATGTTAAAGGTACATGCCCACACATTAGGCACAACATGTTCTTTATCGGATTTAAATTAGTGTATAATTGTGTCACTATTCCACCAGTTCTAAAAATTACGAGTGCCCGCTATACAGATATAATCCTTTAGCAATGTGTATTTTACTGACAGGGGCGCGCGGTGGTATCAGGCTATTTTCATATGCAAATGAGGCAAGATATTTTTTAATTATTTATACTAATTAAATGCGTCACCTGAACGTAATGTCCGTTTACATTTTAAGGAAACACGGTTATCGCCCCTGATGTCAGTGTGGAAATTTCCGTCTGATATAAAATGTATAATAATGCCAATCAATACATGGGGTAATGGTGAAAGAATGTTTATTTTGCCAGAAATTGTCTCAGATGATGTCTCTAATATAGAGAACATTTTGTGTCTACTGCGTGGGCATGTACCTTTAATATTGTTTACATTTCTTGGCCACGGGAAACTCTGTTTACATCACGTGACCAACAGGTTCATTGTCTCCTTTTTAATGCTACACATATGCTAAAAACTGGTGTTAAAGGCACCGTAAAATGTTCCTCAAGTGAAACTGGGTAGTAATGGGTCAATATTTGCAAGAAAACTGTGTCTGTGACCTCAAAACATCCGCACTATTTTTTTATACCGGACTATTTTTAATATACCCCCTCGGTGATTTCGCGCCATTTGGTATGCTCTAACCGTTCCGGCATTCGTACACAACCGCCGGCGTTAATCTTCACCAGAATATCAACGTTTCCAACATATATTGTCGATGCCAACTCGAAATCAAGCAATTATATTGTCTGAGTCGGAACTGTAGCAAAACTCAGATTCAAGTTGCTTGATTTCAAGCACAATACTCAAGTAGTTCGTACAATGTATTTTGAAATCAAGAATTCGATAAATAATGGCCAGGGGGCCGTTTCACTAAACTTCTTACGACTAAAATGTTCGTAAGTGCAAATTTAGAATCGTCTGGAAATTTCAATTGATGTATTTACATTTATTGAGCATAGGCTGCATATGCAGCCTATGCTCAATAAATGTAAATCCAATAATTGTTTACAAGAAAATAGTGTTAATGTGAAATTTACAGACTATCATAATTTTGCACTTACGAACATTTTAGACGTACGAAGTTTAGTGAAACGGCCCCCAGATCAGCACAGGCGGTAGAGTACACGCACAATACAGTGGAACCTCTCTAAACCACTGCGCATAATCTAGACGGGTGTCGCTGTAAGTTATTTCATTGTCGTGTATGTCCACGATTGAACATGAAAAATACTGTTCATGGAGTTCCGTTTAATTACAGTGGAAACTCTTTAAACCGGACACCCTGGGGTCCACAGGGTGTCCGGCTTAGAGAGGTTCCACTGTAGTTCATGTCGAAGCTCACATGCCGGATAGTTTCCGGATATTATCGCGCGCAATGTCGTTTGCGAGACATTACGCACCCACATATTCGTGGATGGGGTACCGTCGAAAATTGCAAATCTAAATACAGTGGGACCTCTATACACCTAACACCCTTGGAGGTCCCCAGCATGTCCTTTTTAGAGATGGTCCACTGTAAATCAGACATATGACTATGCCAAGGTATGCGACTGTGCTTTGCGACGTTGAACAGGCATTATCATCATAAATGTACACCAATGAAACACATACAATTAAGGATACACGGAATGCCTGTGTGTCCGGTTTAGAGAGGTTTTACTGTATTTAAAACGCGTTTCTTGTCGCATGTGAGTTGTATTTCCATTGTGAGTGATTGAAAACATTTTATCTGAAAGACAATTATTTCGGCAAGCTGTGGTTTGCTTGCGTGGCTCACCATCCGCCATAAATACTGTACTTTCAACGGTCCCGTGATGACGTAGAACTGAAATTGTGACAATAACCATTTTCGATCAAGCACCACTTCTTTGCTATTCAGTTAATGTATTTTAGGATTTATTAATACGGTGAAACCTCTCTAAACCGGACACCCTCCCCGGGAGGTCCCCAGGGTGTCCGGCTTAGAGAGGTTTCACCGTACATTGGTTATTCGATCATTCTGAGCCATAGTTGTGTGCTATGCGATCACGAACAAACATTATCACCTGAGATAAATGACCAAGAAAGTCATCAAAAATAAGATGCGTGTTAGTGGTGTCCGGTTAAGAGAGGTTCGCTCACTGTATTAGGATTTATTACACCGTACATAATATATTTGATCTATTCTGGCAGCATTTCTTCTTACCCATATTGCCACTGGTCAGTGCCTTCTCCGCCGCGCATAGCGACAACAACACCATAGTCACCAATACGTGCTTCATAGTTACTTGATCTGCAGAACAAATCATTTATTAGCGTTGCGTAAGTAATACGTACATCACTAATTGTGTATCGAATTAGAGCACAGTTCGTCCGCATGTACGAGGAGATAATACAGCGAGGTACAGTGAGCGGATTATCGATCGTACCTGCGGACAACCGTGCTGTAAGTAACCTACCCCACCCACATACCTGTACTATGTCTGGTTTTCCTAATCACCTGAGGAGAAATTTCACGAATATGTCTTAAGTGGAATAAATAGAGAATAGTAGGTTAGTGCCGTGAATGGGAAAACATATCTGGCAAGGCTCAGGAAACGGGATGGGCGAGGCTCTGCCGAGCACATCCCGTTTCCCTGCCGCGCCAGATATGTTTTCCCATTCACGGCACTAACCTACTATTCTATTTATCCCGTCAACACCTACAAATGGCTGTAAAATGCAAAAATAGTATTGACTGGATATCAAAAATGTTTCACGGCACCGTGTTTCACGGCACATACGCACTGTGTTGACGGGATCAATAAGGCAATGGCACTAACAGTACTTAGTGCATGCACCGATAACGTAAATATACGTAGTCTTATTGTTTGCCCTTAGTGTTCACATATTGGACTTTTAAGGAATTAAATGCGAGGGAGCGCTAGCGACCGCAGCATTTAGTTCCTGAAAACCCCAATATGCGAACAATAACATACTTATAGTTCAGCCAAGATTACAATGCAATGTCCCGTCCGTGTATTGATTTTTCATTTTCTGTCGAACAGTAAATAAATAAATCGGGCAATATATGACTTATTGGCGTTAAACATTGCAATATGTGAAGTAAGTGGAGCAGAATGCGGCACAGCGATTGGCTTAGAAAGTAGGATGAACTATAAGTATTCATATACGATTCCTTCATGAGCAGGATATGATATTTCCTGTCTATGTACCACAGGACTATGTTATTAAACGGTCATTATAACGCCTTATGTCATTAGTACAAATGTTGTCTTACCTTTGGCCAATATGGCGTCCAGAAGTTAGAAATAGATTAGGCGAAATCAACCTGTTCATGGAAATTCGGTCTTATCTCAGACAATACTATGTATATGTGGCTGGGCCTGGAGAAATGGGGCTTATGGGACTTGTGACCAGTGTCCAGTAGTCTATTTTCACCAACATTGCAAAGAATACTTTTCTAGCAAAGTATACTTTGAGTGAGAAATTTTAAAGTTTAGGATAAATTTATTAATTTATATTATACTGAATTTATTACATTATCACAGCCATTTTGGCTGTGATAATGTAATAAATTCAGAATAATAATTCTGCATACTTGTAATCATCAAATATATGCAGTCGTTAGTTCTATATGAAATAATGCATTTCAGGAAAAATATATGAGTACTCCCTCAAAGTATACTTTGCTAGAAAAGTATACTTTGCAATGTTGGTGAAATAGGCTACTGATCAAATAGCACACTCCAGTAGCCTGATAACGATCTATATTGCTTGTTAGAAGCTTCTCGGATGTTTCATTGATGCAATGGCGAACTGTGCAGATCCGGATCAGACTGTGCGGATGCACAGTCTGATCTGGATCTACACTCGCCACAAAACCCATAAGCCAATTTCTCCAGTTACTGTCACATAAATGTGTATAATGACATTAGAACATACTTAACAATACGCAACTAGCATCGGAAAATGTGACAGTATCAACGAAACATTTCCGTAATTTAAATTCGCGTACTGCTATGCTTGTTTTCTCGACGTTAATACATGATAGGCGTGTTTATTTTCACCATGAACTTTCTGCAAAAGTCTTTATTTGGCTACGATATGTCATATATACAATGTAGGTCATATACGGGCCATCGGCTGATACGAATTACATTACGACGTTAGCGAACAGCGTAGACCCGGAATTCCACAAATTCTGACCAGGTTGAAATTCAGTCAAATAACACCCAGCATGTATTTTACTCCCGGTGTTCGAGCCAATTCCCACCCTTAAATATATAGTGTATACTGTTCTGTCTTTCTTTTTTTTTTATTTCTTTTTTTTTTGCTACATTGTTTGAATCAAGGTTTTTTTTCATCTATAGACCATATACAACAAAACTGAGGTTGGTTCCATTTTTTTTATATAAGCCATGTGGCCGCCATCTTGAAATTCAAAATGACCGCCATTGAAATTTATATTTTGAGGTCAAGGTCATTATGTGTGGTGTTTTTATACCCCCCGCAACGAGTTGTGGGGGGGGGGGGTATACTGGAGTCAGGTTGTCCGTCCGTCCGTGCGTCCGTGCGTCCGTGCGTTTATAAACTTAACATCAGAGAAATATTGTTATAACTTCTATTTCCTTCATCTAAAATGCTTGATATTTCACACATTCATTCCTGTAAGGCTCTACTACCATGCTGTGCCAAATCCACGACCGTCCAACCCCCGCAGATCCCAAGGTCAAGGTCAAATACTTAGTCCGTAAACTTAACATCAGAGAAATATTGTTCTAACTTCTATTTCCTTCATCTAAAATGCTTAATATTTCACACATGCATTCCTGTAAGGCTCTAATACCATGCTGTGCCAAATCCACGACCGTCCAACCCCCGCTGATCCCAATGTCCAGGTCAAATACTTAGTCTCTTTACAAAACTTAACATCAGAGGAATAAGTTATAACTTCTATTTCCTTCATTGAACATTCTTATTATTTTACTTGTGCATTCCTCTAAGGTTTTACTATCATGCTGTGACAAATCTACGACTGTCCAACCCCCGCTGATCCCAAGGTCAAGGTCACATACTTAGTCTCTTTACAAAACTTAACATCAGAGAAATATGTTTTAACTTCTATTTCTTTCATTGAAAATTCTTAATATTTCATATGCTGTGACAAATCTCCGCTGATCTCGAGGTCAACGTCACATACATACCGTATAACCTCGAATTAACGCCCCCAACCCCCCCCCCCCCAAATAAAAAAACACAACAAATGACCGCCAATTTCAAACACAATAATCCTTATTTGTGTTTGAAATTGACGGTCCTTGGTAATTTCTTTTTTTTTTCTTTTTCTTTTTTTTTTAATGGCTAATAAACGCCCCCCTTTTGTAAAATGTAACGCCTCCGGGGGCGTTAATTCGAGGTTATACGGTAGTCTCTTTACAAAACTTAACATCAGAGAAATCGGTTATAACTTCTATTTCCTTGCTCGGATCTGCTTCACATTTCACACACTCATTGCTCCAATGGACCTCTACCACCCTGTGACAAATTTACGTTCATGCCGCTCGCGCTAATCCCAGAGTCAAGGTCACAAGCCCACGCACTTGGAAATTTTTACATATTTTAGGGGTACCTGGGCCCACGCGGGGGTATTCCGTAAGCCTCGCTTAAATTCAATACATTTTGTGTTCAGTACATTTTGAGATACCAGCCATTTTGTTTTTCAAAATGGCCGCCATTTCAAAATTGGAAATCCAGTATTTACATGTATGTTACATTTTTGAATGTCGTGGTAAGATTTTGTTTTTTCCTTCTGGTTATACTCGTATTTCTTTGAACACATTCTGCTGAGATTATTGCTAACTGGTATTGTGCTACGAGTCATTTTTATTTTTAAAATTGCCACCGGAACTATGTACATCGCCACATCGCAGATTTGTAAAACATTGTAGTATTTCTGTGGCTGTAGCTATGTTCTTTCAAATGCTATTGTGATTGGAACGTGTGTGTCTGCTTGAAAACATAGCTATATACAACATATAACACAACTGAAGTTGATTCCATTTTTTAAGAGCCGCATGGCCGCCATTTTGAATTTCAAAATGGCCGCCATTGAAATTAATTTATATTTAACGTCAACGTTATATGTGGTGTTTTTATTATTATTTATTATGAATATGACATATTGGCATAATTATTTCAGTATATTTTAAAAGGGCTGCCATATTATTTTTAAAATGGCCTTCATTTAAACTTGACATTCTAATATTGATTATACATGTTTAATTTAGTGCTGATATGTGTTTCTTCTGCTTATACTCATAATACAATGAACACAAACTGTTGAGATTATTGCTAACTAGTACTGTGGTACAAGACGCCATTATCTTCAAAATGGTCGCTGGAAATAAGTGTGTCACATACATTGCCACTTCAAGGATTTACATTTAGTACGTATTATTGTATTACATATTTACATATATTACGTATTGTTATGGCTTATAGTTATATTTCTTCAAATGGTATATTGGTCAGCATATGTGTGTTCCTTTAAAATAAGAAGAAAATATGGCAAAAACATTTTATCCAATAAAGTGTATATTATGGTATTGTATATTGCATTGCAAAGGTAAATACTCATGTTCTCCATTGCTTCATGAGAAAGCGTCTGTTACGGCGATATGATGCACCATCTGCAGTCTGTAAGATCTGACATTGTGCTAGCAGGCTGCAACTGGTCTCAACAGTTTGCTGTCTTTATGGAGTCCAGCTTGGTCGTCAATGATTAGCTATTTACTATGATTTTATCATAGTGTTTCTTGCTCTGCTGATGATTTGATCTGATCTTGTCACAAATCGAAACATGTATTGAATATATATACCTGCTCACAAGTGATGTTTTACAATGATTAATGATTATTGTTCGCCCAGTTAACCCAATAGACATTGGCTACTTCATCTGACACATGTGTATTTGATACACAATGCTTACTGTAAATCCCTTTCAACTGTCCAATGGCCATTTTGGATTTAATGCTGTTACCAGAAAAAGTTACCAGAAATTATTTTCATTCCATGTAGAAGTGTTTGTAGCAACAGTTTGTCATGGGTGGCCGGGTACATAGTGTGATATCGGAGTTTATTTGGCATTTCAGTTTCTATCTTCAATCTTCCTACCATTTTACCAGAACATAATATATTGCGCTCATCTAATGTCTGAACGTCGAGATGGCCACGGCTTGCTACATTTTGGACTCGGGAGGAGTCAGAATTATGTGTTTAGATCCTTTCAGTTTATCTCTGTAATCCCATAACGCCACTATTTTCTGCGGACATTGCATTCTGAAATAGAGTTATTCATTTAGACTCAATTGTGCATTTTACTCAATCAAGTATGCAATTTCTTGCAATTCGTGATCACCGACAGGTTAGTTCGCAAATACTACATGTACCTGTGAATTCATACCCTTAATAAAGTTAGAATATATGATTGTTACTGACTCGTGGGATAGCGGACATGGACATGCATAGAGTATGTATTTAATGGATATGTGAGGCAAATGATTTTACTCCATTTGAACAGTCAGTCCGTACATATAACGAAACCGTTTCCGGCCAAATAACATGCCTCATTAGTCATATTCAATCATGAGCATATTAATTTTATGCGAGAATCAATGATATGGAAGAATTAGCCATTGGCTTGCCTTTGTGGCACACCATAATGCAGTGACTCTGGCTTTGTCAAGTCATAATATGACAAATTCAACAAGTGAAACGCAATTTGGACCAGCAAGGCACTGATCACTGTTATAGTGACACAGGAGTTGTGATATCTTAAGACCATATGGTAATCGTAAATAATAACAATAACCATGGAACAATACTGCATTTTCAACGTGGCCCTTTTTCTACAGTTTCCTGAATACAATACTGTATTATGTAACAGTGTATTCAACCTCTCCAAAAGTGTGATGGCAATCAATCTGATATTCTACACACGTCGTCTACACATACTGAACATGTGCACATGACGTTTTAATGCCGAAAAAGTCATTTAATCACACACATACTGCCATTTCGACAGTTCATCTGCACTTTCATGCATACACGTTTGCATAGGGTATATGTTTTATGTAAGCAACTCCTTTGACCGCATTTTGAGTGTGATTGTGCCAGCACTGCCTTTCAGGAACACCAACAATATGGAGACTCTAATGGTGATGAAACTAATTGAAAGCACTATATCCATAATTAAGAAAATTCCTGCATACACAGTGACCATTTTGAAATATAACATGTTTGTCATAAACAATGACTTGAAATTGACTTTAGTCATATATCATTTGCTTTCAATAATGATCATAGTCTAAATGGTTTGTGCATGATTATAAGAATTATATTATTTTCACGTCAGCCATTTTGAAAATTAGAATACAATGGGAACAACTCATGTTTTCATTGATGATACAAATAACGTTTGTTCCGAGAACGTAGCAAAACAATCAACACAAACTAACTATAAATATACTTTACTAAAGACATTACATAGTGAAGAAATAAGAAGTACGTTGATGGCATAGCCGAAAAAAAATCCAATTCCATCTGCATTGTAAATGTAGATATGAATATTACAATATATTGTATACAATTTCAGGGTGGCCATTTTTGAATCTAAGATGGCCCCCATGGAGGTTGTTAAAAAGGAAAATAACACTGGTGTTGCTGTTTGTAGTCAAAAGATGATTATCATCAAAATCAATATTCTACCTGTATTAGAAGAGTATATATTATAATGAATATAGCATTTCAGGCGGCCATTTTGAAATCCAAGATGGCGGCCAAAGGAATTGTAAAAAAAAAATGGAACCAACCCCAGCTAAACTTTTTACGACTAAAATGTTCGTAAGTACAAATTTAGGATCGTCTGGAAATTTCAATTGATGGATTTACATTTATTGAACATAGGCTGCATACGGCAGCCTATGCTCAAGAAATGTAAATCTAATAAAGAAAACATTGTTAATGTGAAATTTCCAGACTATCATGAGTTTGCACTTACGAACATTTTAGTCGTACGAAGTGTAGTGAAATGGTCACCAAGAGCTATACTGGTATCACGTAATACAATATAAGCCATATTTCTCCATTCACAGATCAGGAGCTAGACTGGCCACACATACCAACATCTACATTGCTCGAACAAATTCACAGATCAGGAGCTGACTGGGACCATACAACCTACATTGCTCGAACCACATTCACAGATCAGGAGCTAGACTGGCCACACATACCAACATCTACATTGCTCGAACCACATTCACAGATCAGGAGCTAGACTGGCCACACATGCCAACATCTACATTGCTCGAACCACATTCACAGATCAGGAGCTAGACTGGCCACACATGCCAACATCTACATTGCTCGAACCACATTCACATCAGGATCTGGAGCTGGAGACACATGGCCAACATCTATGCCTCAACCACATCACATATCAGGAGCTAGACTGGCCACACATGCAACCTACATTGCGACACATGACATATCAGGAGCTAGACTGGCCACACATGCCAACATCTATATTGCTCGAACCACATTCACAGATCAAGAGCTAGACAGGCCACACATGCCAACATCTACATGCCAATCGACCACTTCACAGATTGGAGCTATACTCGCCACACATGCCAACATCTACATTGCTCGAACCACATACCCAGATCAAGAGCTAGACTGGCCACACATACCAACATCTACATTGCTCGAACCACATTCACATATCAGGAGCTAGACTGGCCACACATGCCAACATCTACATTGCTCGAACCACATTCACAGATCAGGAGCTATACGGCCACCATGCCAACATCTACATGCTCGAACCACATCCAGATCAGAGCTAGACTGGCCCACACAGCCAATACAACATCTACATTGCATCGAACCATCATTCATACAGAGCTAGACTGCACACATACCAGCTACATGCTCGAACACATTCACATACAGGGAGTAGAACTGCACCATTGCACATCTACTGCCTCGAACCAACATTCACAGATCAGAGCTGACGGCCACACATGCCAACTCTACATTGCTCGAACCACATTCACAGATCAAGGACTGGACTTGCCACACATGCCAACATCTACATTGCTTCGAACCACATTCACAGATCAGGAGCTATACTCGCCACACATGCCAAACCATCTACATTGCCTCTGAAACCACAATACGCCGAAATCAATATCAAGAGCTAGACTGGCCACACATACCAACACTCTACATTGACTCGAACCACAGGCAATTCATCACAATATCAGGAACTATACTCGCCACACTGCCAACATTACATGCTTCGAACCACATAACCCTATCAAGAGCTAGACTGGCCAACCACATTACCAACACTACATTGCTCGAACCACATTCACATATCAGGAGCTAGACTGGCCACACATGCCAACATCTACATTGCTCGAACCACATTCACAGATCAAGAGCTAGACTGGCCACATACAATATCCAACATTGCTGACCACATTCAAAGACAAGAGCTGACTTTTGCCAACCACTACCAACATTCTACATGCTCGACCAACAATCATAACTGGAGTAGACTGGCCACACATGCCAACATCTACATTGCTCGAACCACATTCACAGATCAGGAGCTAGACTGGCCACACATGCCAACATCTACAATGCTCGAACCACATTCACAGATCTGGGGCCCGTTTCACTAAACTTCGTACGACTAAAATGTTCGTAAGTGCAAAATTATGATAGTCTATAAATTTCACATAAACAATATTTTCTTGTAAACACTTATTGGATTTACATTTATTAAGCATAGGCTGCATATGCAGCATATGATCAATAAATGTAAATCCATCAATTGATATTTCCAGACGATCCTAAATTTGCACTTACGAACATTTTATTCGTACGGAGTTTAGTGAAACGGGCCCCAGGAGCTAGACTGGCCACACGTGCCATAAACTACATTTCTTCAGTCATATATCAGGAACTAGACTGGACACACGTGACATAAGTCATATGTCATAAACCACATTTGTCCAGTCACATATCAGGATCTAAGCTGATCGCAAATGCCACAATCCACGTTTTTAGAACCACATTCACAGATCAGGGGATATACAACCCATCAATGTCAAACTCACAATTTCCCCACCTACATTGACAGATCATGAGCTAGACTGGCCACAGCACACATGCAAGAAGCCACATTTCTCCAGTTTCAGCGATGCTAGCCCCATGATGAAACCAGATGACAACAAAGGCATCCATTGCTCGAAACGGCATAAACCCCATTCTGTCTGCCACCTGCCCATTATTATGTGCAACTTGACATGGACATCAGGGGCCCGTTTCACTAAACTTCGTACGACTAAAATGTTCTTAAGTGCAAATTTAGGATCGTCTGGAAATTTGAATTCATAGGTTTACATTTATTGAGAATAGGTTGCTTATGCAGCCTATGCTCAATAAATGTAAATCCAATAATTTCTTACAAGAAAACATTGATAATGCGAAATTTACAGACTATCATAATTTTGCACTTATGAACATTTTAGTCGTACGAAGTTTAGTGAAACGGCCCCCAGTATTATCCATATATGCAGAGCATAAACATCCCATAATCTAAGATAGTGTTCAAAGAAGACGGAGGCCCTCAATGGAGTGTCTTATAATGTATATATGGTTTATTCAATATTCAACGACATATCTGTGGCTGTGACAGGAGAAATGGGGATTATGGGTCTTGTGAACAGTGTATATCCAGATCAGCCTGTGCATCCGCACAGTCTGATCAGGATCTGCACTGTTCGTTATTTCGTCAGTGAAACACCCGTCATGCTTCTAACAAAGCGAGAAAGGTGGTTATCAGGCTACCGGGGTGTGCTATATATCAGACTACCGGGGTGTGCTATATATCAGGCTACCGGGGTGTGCTATATATCAGGTTAACCGGGGTGTGCTATATATCAGGCTACCGGGGTGTGCTATATATCAGGAGCTACTGGTCACAAGTCACACAAGCAGGGCACATGGAATTTTTTTTATTAATTCGTTCCCTCAATTTAACCAATCGTTCCTTCGAATTAACAATTCATTCCCACGATATAGCAATTCGTTCCCTCCAATTAACAATTCGTTCCGACAAAATGACAATTCGTTCCCTAAATTTAACAATTCGTTCCTTCGAATTAACAATTCGTTCCCACGATATAACAATTTGTTCCCACGAATTAACAAATTGTTATTTCGTGGGAACGAATTTTTATTTCTTGGGAACGAATTGTTATTTTGTGGGAACGAATTAATAAAAAAAAAAATTCTACGTCCCCTGCGGTAAGTATAACGAATGATCAAGAAAGCTCAAAGCTGATCGAACTGTTTTTCACTTGCCGGATAAAATACGAACTACGAACTCCGTGTAATGTTGTTGTCGTCTTGTCTTCGTCGCTGGGGTTGTAGCTGGAGTAGGCTATGGGCTACCAGGACCCCCCGTGCACACCCCGACAACATTTGTACGCCATGTTTTTTTTGTTCCTTGGGGTATACTAAATGCTTTAAAAAATGTTAACATCAACAATCTTGGGTCCCACATCTATTTTTAGCCAAATATGCAAATTAGGTGCCGCCATTTTTTGGAAAATTAATTTTACACATATCTTTCTTATTAAAAGTGCTAGAAGAACACTTAAGGTGTCTACATACATGTTTTAATGGTCAAGGAGTTCATTAAACACAATACCGATTTGATTGGATAATTTACTAAGTCATGAATATGCAAATTAGGCGTAAAAAGATAAAAAAAATACATTTTCATTTATAAACTTCGTACTAAATATTTCTAAAAGCTTATATTATACACAAACAATCAAGAAGCTGCATTGAAATCACTGATTCTGAATATATTAGAGAGATTTTGATGCATTTGTTTTTCCATATTCGATACAAACCCCGAATATATATGTCATTATAGCTGCGTGTCTACCTCCGTTTATGATAAAATGAGTGGCATTAAATGACATATCATTCGCTAAGTACTGGCTATAATTGTTCAAAAGTCTCAATTTACCAAGATAATAGATGGTAATATCGTTGTCATACACTAGGTTCATATTTAAGGTTATTTAGGAATCAAAGTGCAGTGTAAGTGAATACATCGCTGGTATGTAGCCAGTTAAATTATGCGTTTACCATTTTGAATTCATGAGGACATCCGACGAAAAAGAGTGCCAATGTCAAAGAACAACAGTTATGCGACAATGTACAGCGGCTCAAGCATTTGTAAGTCATTGATGCTGCGAGGAACTCATGCAAGTATCCTTGCTATAATAGTTTGTCACACCACCATGGCCATAACGTCAAACATGGATTCACGTGCGTGATATCACGTCATAATATGTGTACTGAGGCATCGCGTCTCATATTAGTGAAAGTTTCAATAAGTTATCATTTTCCGTTTTCTGTTCACACTTAATGTTATCTGACACCAATAAACGTAAATGGGAGGGCAAAATGTAAACTTTTACGGCGACGTTAGACAATATGAATTGTCGTTTTTCCGACGTCGTTTACCGCTTTTCACGACGTTGTCAATAAGCCCGGTTTTCGTATGGCGCGGCCCATATAAACTCAAATACTTCATGCTAGATCTAAATAATTATAGCTAGCTCAAATGATTTGAACAGCTCTATAAATTATTTAGAGCTAGCATTAATTATTTTAATTTATGTAGATTCGGCGTTCCAGCTCTAAATATTTAATGCTAGCCAAACCTACATAAACTCAAATAATCATTGCTTGCTCTAAATAAATAATTAGAGCTACATGTAGCATTAAATATTTAGAGCTAGCTCCAAATGATTAAACTACCGTTTCAAACGATTTGGATCTAGCTCTAAATATTTAATGCTAGCTCTAATTATTTAGAGCTAGCAATAAGTATTTGAGTTTATTTTAACTCGTGCAAGTATTACGTTTGGTGTTGGCTCGATGAAAAATAGTTCGATCTTACACTGAAAAGAACAACTACATGTTTCCTCTACTGATTTATGTAGATTCGGCTTTCTATATAGCTGCAATGTTAAAGGTACATGCCCACACAGTCGGCACAAAATGGTCTTTATCTGAGACCTCATCTGATACATTTCCTGGCAAAATAAACATTTATTCACCATTAACCCACATATTGATTGGCATTATTATACATTCTATATCGGACGTAAATTTCCACACTAATATCAGGGGCGATAACCGTGATTCGTTAAAATGATAACGGACATTACTGTTTAATCTCTGTATTTAGTTTTTGATGTGCAATGATAATCTATAATCTGTCGAAAATATTATTTTTTTAGGTGACGCATTTAATTAGTATAAATAATTAAAAAATATCATGCCTCATTTGCATATGAAAATAGCCTGATACCACCGCCAGTCACTAGTAAATAAATATTACTAAATGATTATATCTGTATAGCGGGCACTCGTAATTCCTTTAAAGAACATGTTGTGCCTACTGAGTGGGAATGTGCCTTTAATAAACAATGTATCTGTTATATTCGGGACAAGTGACCCCGCAACTTGAAGGCCTCTTGTCTTATCTTACACGTTTGGGAGTTCTTCTAGGTATATGATTATAGACAGGTCATATGTATTGTCGGACGTCTGGGAGTCATTGGTAAATATATATCATTGCTTATAAAAGTGCATGGGCATGTACTTGAATATCATGCCGAAGTCAAGCTGAGTCTGGTTGCCTGAGCCTGAGCTGTGTTCTGCTACGGCATATAACTATTGTAATACAATAATACAATATGAAAGGATCTACGCGAACAAATTATAAAAGTGCACAGAAATAAAGTGAAAGATCACGTATGAAATCAAGTTGTTTGATTGGTCGAGCCGGTAACGTGCTCTGTTGATCAAACTGACAGGTTAATTTCTCGTTATAGTCTGTGATCCATTATATACATGTATATTATCGTAGACATTCAGCATGTTTTATATAGTGGCATATATACATGTATATTATCGTAGACATTCAGCATGTTTTATGTAGTGGCATATATACATGTATATTATCGTAGACATTCAGCATGTTTTATGTAGTGGCATATATAATGTATATCGTAGACTTATATATACATGTATATTATCGTAGACATTCAGCATGTTTTATATAGTGGCATATATACATGTACAGTGAAACCTCTCGAAACCGGACACCCTGGATCCCCAGCCTGTCCGCCTTAGAGAGGTGTCACTGTAAATCAGGCATTTGATCATTCTGAGCCATAGTTGTGTGCTATGCGATCACGAACAGACATTATCACCTGAGATAAATGACCAAGAAACTCATCAAAAATAAGATCACAGGTGTTTTCATGGTGTCCGGTTTAGAGAGGTTCCACTATAACTCAGACAATTGAACACTCCAAGATACGACGATGTGCTTTGCGATCATGAACACACATTAGTATTACCATAGCCACATGGCAGTTAAACCCGCCATAATGAAGTAGATAGCGGTTTTCTGGGTTTCCGGTTTAGAAAGGTTCCCCTGTATGGAAAAAGCGTAATAAGTTGCTAATTTCTTTCTCTGTTTCAATCATCGAACATGGCATTACGTCAGATAGCGTGGTGGCCGTCAGGTCGGACAAAGTTATATTGTTCCGGGTACTCCGGTTTCCTCCCATATGGAGGCCTCCATCTTTGCCAATATAACTATTTATATTAGTTCTGTCTAATCGCGCTTGTCTTGCCGACAGCCAAGATATTTAGTTTGAGTTGAAAACTGTTTTTCGTTATATTTGAAATTTTAAATATTTTATAGACTGAAACGCGCTATTAAAAAGTTTACATGTTGATAATATTTTTAAGTATGCTTGTTTCTTATCTTCTGTTTAAAAGTACATGCCCCCGCAGCAGGTTACACTGTACTACTACTTTTCAATTTCTGTCATGCCTTATATGAGCCATTTGTCTACCCACTAACGAGTTATTTTTAATTACGGCGCGTGTTAATTGGTGTTAAATCGCATTTTATATGCCGCGACCAGAAAGGGTATTTTCCGACCGCGTGCTATTTTTACCAATACGCGTCACGTGACACGGTCAATCATATCACATATTTGACATGCGCAGAGAAGTATCGGAAGTTGAGAAGAAAACTCTCTGTTCGAGTCCAAATCTAAATCTCCACGTAACTCTTTCCATTTGGTGATCTGGTCGCCAATATTAACCACTCTCTCTCTGTACTGCCTGTCCCTCAGACATTTCGCTTTTTTTTTGGCCGACGCCGTTTCATACAATTTCCGTCCTGGACGTTTCAACATGTTGATATTCTTGTTTACATATTGGGAAGCCTACTGGCGCGCGTAGTATACTGCGCATGCGCACCGCAAGTCGTGATGTGAAAGTCGTCGTCCCCGCACATTATCAAAATAGACTGTTACCGCCGCGCGTCGCTAACAGTAAATTGATAATTAATAAATGATTATATTTGTATAGCGGGCACTCGTAATTTTTCGAACTGGTGGAATAGTGACATAATTATACACTTATTTAATTCCTATAAAGAACATTTTGTGCCTACTGCGTGGGCATGTACCTTTAATATACAATGTATTACGTCCTTAGACGACCATGGGTTGTTGCGTTTATAGTAGTACGAAACATTTGGTCTGTTTGAAGTACATGTACGTGGAGTCCGAAGTGCATATTTTGTTTCAAAAATGTAAATAGCCAAATATGACGTCAAAATGAAGAATCCTCTTATCTGTTTTACGTCATTTGTCGCAATTTATGCCAGTCCATAGCGTGCCGTTCTTCACAGCCGTCAAGCAAACACATATCAATCCAATCAACAACGTAGCGCCACATAACGTGGGCTAATGTAATTTCAGTCTCCGCGAAACTGCCAAAATGTTACAGGACATTCGGTCTGGTAAACTTGAATTTTTACCAGACCGGCCAAAAATTTACCAGACCGAATTTCTTTTTATAAAAAATAAAATTGATTGTGTGTGATATTTAAGAGCTTTTTAGCTTTTTAAGTATATCAGTCATATAAGAAAAGCTAGATAGCACCAGAAGCGCATACCAAAGGACGGTGATTTCATTGAAGCCTAGAATAAAACAAAATAAAATATTATAGTCGGACATTCGGTCCGGCGAATTTCTGTTTACAGTCGGACCGCCGGCAATGTTAACGGACATGTCCGATGGACCGACGACTTTCGCGGAGACTGTAATCTAATTGGAATATAGACTTAATTATTTACGTGGAATGGGCATTTCCATTATGAACATGATGAAGTTCTACAAACAAAAACAGTGTTGCTGGCAACGGTCCAGTAGCCTATTTCACCAACATTACAAAGCATACTTTTCTAGCAAAGTAAACGTTGAGGGAGTAATCATTTATTTTTCCTGAAATGCATTATTTCATATAGAACTAACAACTGCATATATTTGATGATTACAAGTATGAAAAATTATTATACTGAATTTATTATATTATCACAGCCAAAATGGCTGTGATAATGTAATAAATTCAGTATAATAAAAATTAATAAATTTATCCTTAAATTGAAAATTTCTCCCTCAAAGTATACTTTGCTAGATAAGTTTACTTTGCAATGTTGGTGAAATAGGCTACAGAAAAAACTAGGTAGGAAGGGTCGTCTTTTTTTATAAATACTACTAGACATCTGCATGTGCCAATATGGTGGAATATGTTCACTATTTGGTGCATATTGCTGCAGGCAGACGCCTAACGTACGCAAAGGACGCATTAAGCACATGAAGTATCGAAAATGATTTATTTTTATTTTTGTTTTGATAAACGGCCAAAAACGTCTAGGGTGGCATATTCATAAGGTTGCCCGCAGCACAATACTTTTTAGGCCTTATGAAAGGTGTAAATAAAGAGTTATATACGTATATATACATAATTCGGTTGCCTAGATAGTCGTTACATTTAACCCTTACACCGCTCATAGACATATAATACGTGTATGTATTCTATGTCCATGCACCGATATCTTAATATTTTTTGTCGTCTGCTGTATATTTTCTATTTTCCATTTTTATCATCAAAAACATGCTTTCACAGCACTTTAGAATAATTTACTTCATGCTTTGACAGCGCTTCAGAATCATTTCCATTGGAAATGATTCTGAAGTGCTGTCAAACCATGTTTTTATTGAGAAATAAGTCAAGATATAAAAGCAACAGCAGACGACAATTGTTGTGAGTAGCGGTCTAAGGGTCAATATTTGTTTTTCAGATCTGTCAACATGCTGCTGCTGTTAATTATTGCGACTCTTACCGGAATTGGTATGTATTATTTTACTCCGATAACTTAAATCAACAAAACACATTTTCGCGGTTCGACACTGCTGTATATAAATAACCATCATTTATTTAAGACTAAGAAAAACAAAGTACACATAGTTACTGTATGAAACTTGACCAAATTTTAAGGCCGTATAAACAAAACAAAAACATTCAGTTTTTCGATAATATTAAATTTTATCAAAATTTAACAATGAGCCTACTTTTTATTTCGTGAAATTTGGTCAAATATTGATTTTATTACGAAAAATTAGGAAAAAGAGGTGGAGAACCTGGAGGAGGAGTAAAAAAACGAAAGATTTTGGAAATTGATTCTGTCATCTAGCTAGATAGCTTGGAAATGATATAACTAAGAAAACAAGTTTCATTTTGAAAATCGGTCGACTGTTTCTGAAATTAGAAAATTTCCCCATGTAAACTCCACATAGACATCTTCACTCTGTGAATATGTCTATGAGGATTTAACGTGTGGAAATTGTTTTTTTCGCAATAAAATCAATATTGGTCCAAAGGCTCATTCTTAAATTTTTATAAAATTTAATATTATCGAAAAAATATATTGTTTTTGCATTGTTTATATGGCCATACAATTTGGGCAGTCTTCGTGAAACAGAAAGTAGTTACTTTTATGTCGGTGTCAATTAGCTACATGTATAAACCTGTACACCATCGAAACGTGTATTCATTGAATGACTGACTGCTTGACTGATTGAATGGGGTTTTCGTAAAAAAAATCATGTCATTTTTATTAATACTGTTTTATGTTATTAATACTTGTACATGTACTTGTGAGTTTTTAAATTAGGAAAATTCCAATGCGGCATACAGTACATTTTAGTATGTATACATGTACATGTATATTCATTCAAAAATAATATTATGGATGTGACGTAAAAAGTAGGGTCTATGACATTTGCGGTCAGTGTAGTCTCATGACAGTTTGGGCATCTGTAGCCTATTTCACGAACATTGCAAGGTAAACTTTTCTATCAAAGTATACTTTGAGGGAGAAATTTTCAGCGATAATGTAATAAATTCGGTATAATAATTCTGCATACTTTTAATCATCAAATATATGCAGTTGGTAGTTCTATATGAAATAATGCATTTCGGGAAAAATAAATGATTACCCCCTCAAAGTATGTATACTTTGCTAGAAAAGTATACTTTGCAATGTTGGTGAAATCGGCTACTGGTCAGGGTCTATACATTTCGCCATTCAGTCGACGGAATAACTGGAGCCGCACTAGTCACAAATAACATTATACACTAGCATATACATATAACATGATCAATTTCTCCAGTCGTAGCCAAATAGATGAAGAGGCCAGTGGAAAAGCTATTCCTTAGCTATGTATTTATTTTATTTATTTATTTTAGTCACGTGCCAAGATGGCGTACCGGCAGTCGCATTCTCTGCGGGACTGACCCACAACGTGACGTTACAGCATACGGGAACCATCGTATTCGACCGGATTTTCACGAACATTGGCCTTGGCTACAATAGTTTATCCGGAAACTTTAACTGCCCTGTCGCGGGAATATACGTATTCCAGGTGAGCTGAAGATTTAGTTTAAAGGTACACTCAGTAGGCACGACATGTTCTTTATAGTAATTATATAAGTGTATACGTGTGTCACTATTCCATCAGTTCTGAAAATTACACATGCCCGCTATACATATATAATCATTTAGTAATATTTATTTTACTGATAGTGACTCGCGGTTGTATCATGCTATTTTCATATGCAAATGAGGCATGGTTGTTTTTAATTATTTATTCTAATTAAATGCTTCACCTGACAAAATAATATTTTCGACAGATTATAAAGTATGATCATTGCACATCAAAATATAAATACAGCGAATAAACAATAATATTCGGTAACATTTTAAGAAAACACGGTTATCGCCCCTGATATCAGTGTGGAAATTTACGTTTGATATAAAATGTATAATAATGCCAATCAATACGTGGGGTAATGGTGAATGAATGTTGTTGTTTTTTTTGCCAGAAAATGTCATATCTACAGAATATACAAAACTATCATTCTCCCTTTTGTGTGCCTACTGAGTGGGCATGTACCTTGAAAGGGCCCGACTCAGATGATGTCTCAGCTATACAGTATATGTAGATATAGAGAACAGTAGGTTAGTACCGTGAATGGGAAAAATATCTGGCAAGGCTTAGGAAACGGGATGGGCGAGGCTCTGCCGAGCACATCCCGTTTCCGTGCCGCGCCAGATATTTTTCCCATTCACGGCACTAACCTACTATTCTATTTATCCCGTCAACAACTACAAATGGCTTTTAAATGCAAAAAAATAACCCCAGTCACCACAGGATATCAAAAGTGTTTCACGGCACCGTGTTTCACGGTACATACGCACTGTGTTGATGTGATAATTATCGATTCATGCACAGTAAATGACATATATCATGGGAATGAAAAATGAAAAAAAGTGGTGAAAAATGTGTCGCTGATGTCACAGAAACCCGTTTGTTTAACCACCGGCGTCCATTGTACCTTCAGTAACTTGTTACTGGATGATACGTCAGCGAAGACGTTAGTAGCCGTTGATCGTGGAAACATACCGCCACGCCTCGTCTTTGCTCAAAGTTTAATCTAAGTGTGTAAATAAATACAAAATGTACCAATCTCGTGGTTCTGCTACCACTGGGCGCCGCCATTTTGAGACTCACATATGACATCCTTTCGCTAACTTTCTGTATGTAACGCAGGGCGGCTTGCAAGTGGGCCCTGCGTTAAAGACATAAGTTTGGGGTTAATGGAACCCATGCACGTTCATCTCATGTATATCAACATATCACACATTTCGTTACTTGATGACATTTCCAAAAGCATGTTTTATCAGAAACTGTTATAAACAGGGGAGATAATTTGGTTTGACATAAGTTGGCATTTTGCTATACATGTACCAGTAAGAAGGTGTATGATCACGTGGTTACAACAACAACAACAAGTACTGAAACTTCCAGAATTTTGATGAAATATAGCGCATCAAACGCGTCTTGTTAAGCTGCATTTGGTGATCTCGGTACATGGTCCCAAACTTCTGTCGTTTTTGTCTACTGACACGGAAATCGATTCTTGGCAAAAAAGTCAGTGCCGAACTCCCTGGACGACCAAATGCAGCTCATGGAGACGCGTTTTCTGCGCCATATTTCATCAAAATCCGTTGCATATTAAGGACAATATCAAATAATACTTACTTTGGAGTGGGCGCGTTTTCAACTCTTTCAGCCATTGTTGTTGTCGTTGTTGTAACCACGTGATCATGCACCTTGAGTAAGGAACTATTGTGCCATTTCTGTATTTGTTGTTTCTGAAATGATCATAATATGCTACATTTAGAAAGAGGTTCCTGCTATAGACGCTACTGTAAACATTTAAATAAATAATTAAGTAACCATCGGTTGAATTCATGTTTCTACTACTGAAACGATAGCGTTTGTTGTTTTACCACTCCAGGGGCCCGTTTCACTAAACTTGACGTACGACTAAAATGTTCGTAAGTGCAAATTTAGGATCGTCTGGAAATTTCAATTGATGGATTTACATTCATTGAGCATAGGCTGCATATGCAGCCTATGCTCAACAAATATAAACCCAATAATTGTTTACAAGAAAACATTGTTGATGTGAAATTTACAGACTATCATAATGTTGCACTTACGAACATTTTAGTTGTACAAAGTTTAGTGAAACGGCCCCCATGCGACTGATATGTACAGTACAAATCTACAATTAAATATTTTTTCCAAATCTGTTTCATCCATTTCTATACGTATCTGAGACCCAGTGACCACGTGATCCCACATCCTGTAGTTGTCAGTCAGAGTATGTTGTTCATTTCATAGGGATCCGATGTTGTGCTGGGAAAGTTTACTGAAAGTCCGATTCGGTATGGACGCTTTTCATGCGAGGGACGCCTCTCTACCGACTTTCGGTAAACTTTCTCAGCACATGTGATAAGCTTACTGAAAGTCCCATTCGAATCGGACTTTCAGAAAACGTTTCCAGCACAGCTTCGGACCCTGTGATAAGCTTACTGAAAGCTAGGGACGTCTCTGTACCGAATCGGACTTTCAGAGAACGTTTCCAGCACAGCTTCGGAACCTGTGATAAGCTTACTGAAAGCGAGGGACGTCTCTGTACCGATTCGGACTTTCATAAAACGTTTCCAGCACAGCTTCGGACCCTGTGATAAGTTTACTGAAAGCGAGGGACACCTCCGTACCGAATCGGACTTTCAGTAATTTTTCTCAACATAACTTCGCACCCAGTGGTTCATTTCAGTTCCGCGCCCTGTCACACATAGATAAGTCCGCGTGGTTAGAACTGTACCACAACGCCAACTACATCGTGTCGGCGTACGGTCATACAGCGAGCGACTACGCATCAACGGGCAACTCGGTTATTCTTCGTCTAGCAAAAGGCGACCAGGTTAGGTATTGTCCTACAAATGTGGCTATGACTGGAGAAATGGGGCTTATGGGTTTTTGTGACTTTTGTAGATCCAGATCAGATCAGCCTGTACATCCGGGACGTATGGGTTTTGTGACCAGTGTATCGGATGCACAGTCTGATCATGATCTGCACTGTTCGTCATTCCTTCAACAAGATCAATGAACCACCCGTTATGCTTCTAACAAGCAATACAGATCGCTACGGTAACCATGCTACAGGAGTGAGCTATTTCAGAAACACTTACACTGAGCACAAATCTCATAAGTTGCGAACGGTAACTCTTGCAATTTACTCCCGTACCGTCCGTACGGACGGTACGGGAGTAGATTGCAATAACTACCGTTCGCAACTACACACCATTTCTCCATATACAACCACATATATGTTTACTAAAGACGGAAAAATGGAAGAACACGGAGTAATTTCCCTTAAAATTACTTATGTGGCATCATCGGCCTTATAATTGCCGGAATTTGTCGGTTTGACATCACATTGCGTGACGTGAAACCGACAAATACCGCCAGTTTATGAAACTTGTCTATAGAGGACAGTGTACTAGTGATGCCTCAATATGACCATCCATCCATCCATCCATCCATCCATCAACACGCCAAGTAAAGAAGCAACGAACCAAACAACCACACTACCGCCAACGTTAATCTTGTCCAGTAGCCTATTTCATCAACATTGCAAAGAATACTTTTCTAGCAAAGTATACTTTGAGGAAGAAATTTTCAATTTATGATACATTTATTAATTTTTATTGTACTGAATTTATTACATTATTACAGCCATTTTGGCTGTGATAATATAATAAATTCAGAATAATAATTTTGCATACTTGTAATCATCAAATATATGCAGTTGTTAGTTCTACATGAAATAATGCATTTCAGGAAAAATAAATGATTACTCCCTCAAAGTATACTTTGCTAGATAAGTATACTTTGCAATGTTGGTGAAATAGGCTACAGATGTCAAGGTTTCTATACATCTATTGGTAATCTCAACTCACACTCAAGTAGTTTGATTAACTGAGACTGAGCTGTAGCACAGATCAGGCTCAACCAATGAGGCTGCTTGATTTTTTAAATATATAGTGGCAAATAGTGGCCAGATTAGCGCAGACGGTGGTGTAATCAACCAATATTTTATCACCACAGGTGAGCATAATGTCTGTGGACATTTCTTACGGCGCGGGAACAACCATATACGGTCGGCCCGACGAGGTATACTCGACATTCACCGGCTATCTGATCGCCGCCGTGTATGAAGAAACTATCCCGGTTGGAAAATAGTCTCCAAACATGTTCCGTGTTGTATTGACAAGTCTTATTAACAGGTTACCGGACTCAGAAAATCAAGAGCTACTTACAACTTCCCGGGGCGTCACCGGCCTGATAATTTGAGGAAGTCGTCGGTTTGACGTCACTTACATGAAACTAATAGTCCGGGCGACACAGGATGGAACGGTTTTGAAATTTAATCACTTTTCATATACGGCGCCCGTAATGTGACGTCAAACCGATATATTGAGCCTCGGACAGTTCTACCGTCAGTGCCCCGGAAGTTGTTCTAAGGGAAGTTAATGCTGACTTTCCGAGTTATCTTGCCCAATGTCAATGTAACTGTAGCAAATTTCATCAAAATTACAAAGCATACTTATCTAGCAAAGTATACTTTGAGGGTGTAATCATTTATTTTTCCCGAAATGCATTATTTCATATAGAACTAAACACTGCATATATTTGATGATTAAAAGTATGCAGAATTATTATGCTAAATTTATTACATTATCACAGTCAAAATGGCTGTGATAATGTAATACATTCAGTATAATAACAATTAATAAATGTATCCTTAAATTGAAAATTTCTCTCTCAAAGTATACTTTGCTAGACAAGTCTACTTTGCAATGTTGATGAAACAGGCTACAGATGGTGTAGTCCTGATTGTCCCACATTTGTTAAATCTGGTCATTTTCCATGTGTGACAATCAGGATTTTGTTACAGGTAATATCATAACCCTATAGTCTGTTTCACGAAAGCTGCCCAAATTTTACGGCCATATAAACAATTCCAAAACCATATTTTTTTCGATA
Source organism: Conchocele bisecta (assembly GCA_029237695.1). Classification (NCBI taxonomy): domain Eukaryota; kingdom Metazoa; phylum Mollusca; class Bivalvia; order Lucinida; family Thyasiridae; genus Conchocele; species Conchocele bisecta. The sequence continues at coordinate 31,228,262 of CM055280.1, forward strand.
ATATTAAATTAAAGGAAAATATAAGAATGAGCCTTCTTTTTATTTCGTGAAATTTGGACAAATATTGATTTTATTGCGAAAAATTGATTTGTCTATGGGAATTTGACATGTGGCGAAAAAGTGGTAAGGAAGTGTGGGAGGAGTAAAAAAAAAAGAAACAATTTGGAAATTGACTCCGAAACATGGCTAGGTACCTTGGATATGATCTAACTAAGAAAACAAAAGTTAAATTTTAAAAATCGGTCCAATATTTCTAAAATTCGAAAAAAAAAACCTTTAACATTAACATGGGGAAATTGTTTTTTCGCAATAAAATCAATATTTGACCAAATTTCATGAAATAAAAAGAAGGCTCATTCTTAATTTTTCCTTTAATTTAATATTATCAAAAGAAATCTTGTTTTTGAATTGTTTATATCGCCTTAAAATTTGGGCAGCTTTCGTGAAACAGACAGTAGGGTTATTTGGAGTATGCTCTGTTTCCACTTTCAAGTTGGAGATACAGGATTAAAACTAAAAACAGAACTTGATGAGTAACTTTTAATAAAGCTATTCCAGTTATATATATAAGAAAATGCAGTTTCACATATAGTACATAGTATATTATGCCAGTGGGCCGCGCTCTGTGAAAACCAGTCTTAATAATGACAACGTCATGAAAGGCTGAAAATGACGTCGCAAAGTTACGCATAAATTTTGATACTTGGAATTGTTGCGTCATTGCAATAAGTTGTCCTATTTATAGTCGTACGCTTTACGGCTCACAAATATTTTAATGTTGGATATGCGTGGCAGAATTGTACAATAGTTTTCATAGTGGTTCAGATAGTTGTCTTTTTTTTCTTCGGTTTCCTTTAAGGAAACACGTAGTAATTTTGTCGATTATTTTTTATACAAATGGGCATATTGCATTTAAGATTTTTATAATCTATTATATGGACGACTTGTGAAATGACATTTGAAACTAAATAACCATACGACCGGTATTTTTAGATAACACATAACAATATCAATATTATGTAATCATAATGCTAATATTTATTTTAAACTTTATTTATATATTTATATAACAATTACAAACAAACGCGAGAAAAATTGTAGTTGGCGTAGATGGAGGCGTCTGCATGTTTCTTAATTTCGGTTGAAACCTGAATACTCACAGAAAACAAACTTATCCTGTCTGGCGACCCCCATCAGATATACATGTACTTACAACTTTAAGATCGACCCCGGGGCGCATGTGTGCGCTCTTTACTAATTATGCTATACGGTCCCGTTCAGATTAGAGCGGGGTCGGGTATTTTCGGCCGCCTAAGACGGAACCGTGCACGCCTGTACAAACCCAGTTCCGATTTTGGGATTTATTTATAGATTACACTGCATTACGCATTTTGATGAGTAACGCTAACCTTCATTTGAACGTGACAACCGATTTTCGAAATATGTAGACAAACTCGGGTAAATCTGCATTAATGTATTCATGACTTAATTATGTGTCTACGTAGATCTTCATATTTCATGATCATATTTATGAAAAGGTCTTGGTTTACAGATGTCGTTCTATGGAAAACGATTTAATTCGTAATGGCAATACTTTCTGCATTGTTTGTCGCAAATTTGAAACTCACGGGGAAATGAACATGCGCAATATAAGATATCAACTTCGGTTTAAACGTGTTTACTGATGGGGGGGGGGGGGGGGGGGCGGTTAGTGCCGACGGCCGGTCAGACCCGGCCCCGCTCTACGTGAAAGTGTGCCCGCAACCGTTTCTTTTATTAAAGAAAATGTAAACAGTTGGCTCATTAACTGTGACACTTATTCTGGATAAAATTAGCCACGGATAGAACTGGGCCTAGGTCTTAGGCCTTAATTCATTTCATTTACTGGTTCACCGTCGAATGTTTCGAAAATCAAAATCAAATAAAATTGGGAAATTGTCAGAAAAAATAATCGTATCACAGATAAAAAATATGGTACTGCTAATTACATGTATTAGCGGCTCCTGGCATATCGCATGATGTTGACACTGGGCCAAACATGTGTTATTATTTAGTATTTAGTGTGTTGGTATTGTGTCACAGGCATAATTAGTGCGAACATAATTGTAGCCACCGGGGGCCCGTTTCACTAAACTTCGTACGACTAAAATGTTCGTAAGTGCAAATCTAGGATCATCTGGAAATTTCAATTGATTTATTTACATTTATTGAGCATAGGCTGCTCAATAAATGTAACTCCAATAATTGTTTACAGGAACATGTTGTTAATGTGGAATTTAAAGAATATCTTAATTTTGTACTTACGAACATTTTAGTCTTACGAAGTTTAGTGAAACGGGCCCCAGGGACGTAGCCTACTGATTTGTACATGTATCTGTATCTGCAACCACTCTGTACCTTCTAATGTCACGTACTTTTTAGCGACTTTCAAAAATATCACATTACATCAGCCGTACGATTGCCGTTTGATGACCGTTAAATATTATTTTAATTGACCATTTGTAAATATGGTTATATGAATGTATGGCATATATTTTACTAGTATTTTTGCAATCAGTGCGGACCCTGATCAGACTGCGCAGATGCACAGGTCTCCAACATTTACACATAAAAGAAGTCCTGCTTTAGATCGTTGTTAATTTACTTACTACTAAACATTGGATGTCTGCGTGCTTTATTGTTATTATGAAAGTGAAAGTAGAACGTTTTTGTTATATCCTCCGGGTTACAAATCGCTGAGGATTCCTATTTGAATTGGAAAATTATATGAATTTTAAATTTAGGAGACTGTGTCAGGAGAAAATGGACTGATGAGCTTTGTCACCAGTCTAGTTCCTGAGCTATGACTGTGACAGGAAAAAAGGGACTGATGACATATGCCACCTGTCGTGTTCTATCCATGCATGACTGCTCGCTCTTGTTTGTAATTGTTGTAAAATATATAAAGTTTAAACTGTGTATACAAAACTATATATATATACCCCCGGCATACAAAGTATGTCGAGGGGTATATAGTTTTCGTAATTCCGCCCTGGAATACACAACTTCTATATTTGCAGATTCAACGCGTCTAAATTCAAACGAGACGCTTCAAACAAATGTCAACATTTTGTGGTCGGTACAAATTTAGTGTGTAAATAACTGACTTGATTATATAGTGTGCATACATGAATTCAAAATACATATACGTACGCCACGGTGCTTTTTAGCATGGCTCGGTTGGCCACTCATTTCTTTGTTACAAAGGCGTTGAATGTACTTTTTCTGAAACGCAACACAATTAAATTGCAAATTTCGTTTTCAAATTAATTATTCCCGACGAGAGGATACAGTGTATACATATACTATTATGCTTACTGCCGGTATTTTTATGAAAACATTTTATAACAATTTAACAATACACACTTTGAAACACTAATTTAAACTAAAACTTATAACAAAATTGTATGCCACTTTATCTTTTATTAATATATTTATTTTATTTATATTTACATATATACAAGTATAACTGGCATACAATGTTACTTTATTGAAAAAGACCATAGCCTGAAATCTGCAAAATCCAGTTACCTGTAAAAACCAAATGTGGGATAATCAGGACTACTGGACACTCAAATGTGGGACAATCAGGATTAAACCCTACATATGTCAACGTTTCTGAACATCTATTGACAATCTCAAATCGCAATCAAGCAGTTTCATTGGCTGAGTCTGAGCTGTAGTGCAGATCAGGTTCTGCCAATCAAGCAGCTTGATTTCAATCAATGTCCGATAAAGAGGGGTTCCACTGTAATTTCAATAAATATGTTTACACAATTTACAATATCTTTCATAAATAAAGTCAAATGTTGACAAACGTTTCAGAGTACATGCGGAATTATATTCCGCATGTACTCTGAATATTTTGTCAACTTTTGACGCCTTTTACGGAAAAGATTGTAAATTTTGTAAACATATTTCGTGAAATTACGAAGATATCCGAAGGTACAAACTCACATGGCGTGTCTCAATTATGTGGCTTTGACTGGAGGCGTTGGCCGTTTTGATTATGCAACATTCGTGTATTCGCAAACCAACTTTATCATTGTGACAAGCGGGACGTACGCTTCATTGATGGAATGGTGAACAGTGCAGATCCTGATCAGACTGCAAATGCACATGTTGATCTGGATCTACGCTGGTCGCAAATACGGGGCGCCATGCAGGACAGATTAATTATGTGTACAAAATTGAGTTTTGTAACACTAAAAATCACAAAATTCAATTCTGTGTCACAAAATTCAATTCTGTCAATTCTGTGTCACAAAATTCAATTCTGTGTCACAAAATTCAATTCTGCATACGTTTCGTATGTATACAAAATTCATTTTTGTTATAAAGAATTCAATTTTGTAAGACAGAATTGAGTTTTGTGAAGAAAATTCAGTTTTGTGGGACAGAATTCATTTTTGTCCACAAAAAATAGTTTGCGTTTGATAGTCTATGTCATCTCTACGTTGATTGGCTGAGATCGGTCTTAGTCCATTTTACTAGATGGTGGAGTACACTTGCAGGTTTAAATATTTCAATGCGAAAATATAACCCAATATATCAATACTTCTTTATGGACAGTTATTTTGGTTATATTATGATTACAAATGAGTGGTCACACCATATAAGCATATGTACTTTGAAGGAGAAATAAGAAACATATTCAGAATTTTCCCTCAATTATGTAAACAGGGTGAAACATAAAGTAGCCGGGACATAGCTAGACCTGAGAGCATGCCCATATATAGAGAATACCAGGCTAGTGTATTTTGATATCAAGTTTATCAGGCAAGGCTAGGAAACGCGTAGGAATTCCGAGGCTTGCCGAGGAATTCCTACCGTTTCCGAGCCGAGCCTGATAAACTTGATATCAAAATACACTAGCCTGATATTCTATTTATCAGGTAACGTTTTATGCTCAAAAATGACATTAGATGATGTCGTATTCTAACAGTAGATCTAACCTTGTGAAACAAATGGTACTGGATCTGTGTCTACTAGTTGCGAAGTTACGTGTTCGCAACTATGTGTCTACATGCATTATTTACAGTATACACCATCTTAGTACCCATGGTATCTACACAAATACTACAAATGGTCCAATACACACATTCTGTTTATAAACACAGACAGCAGTCAGAACACAGGCCACAGCGCGTGTATTATTGATTTAACTGGGGCAGATGTACCTTGCGATACACAATAAATGACGTCAGTACTCGCGGGAGATCTACATGAATTATGTGTACAATTATAACGCAAATGAGTTTAAATACGAATGGGTTTGTCAACGTTTGACTGTTTGGAGATAGTTGAAGCAAAATGGCAGAATGAGAAATGAATCATCGGCAGAATGAGAAATGAATCATCGACATTGAATGTGTAGATCGGCGACCGTGACCCATTTCTCCAGTGCAGTTTCTGACCAATGGTAGTCCTTCTTACATGAGTGTGCATAATTGACAGAATTGAATTTTGTGGCACAGAATTGAATTCTGTGGCACAGAATTGAATTTTGTGCACAGAATTGAATTTTGTGGCACAAAAATGAATTTTGTTGACAAAATTGAGCCATGTCCCACTTGGCGCCCCGTAGCAAAAGCCATAAGTCCATTTTCTCCAGTGAAAGCCACATATAAGCTAGCTCAGCTGGTTGTCAGGTCCATGAACACCATTTCTCTTGTAAACGTACAACTTGTTCAATAAATACTGTTTAAACCAATTCATGTACCAAACATGACCTTTGATTTGAACTCTGTGTCGACGGACAAACACGTATTCCAGGCCCGTGCGCATGAATTTATATAGCGGGTTGCGTTATCGACGGCGCGAAGGGCCGGCAATGCTAAAGTAATAAATTACACATACACCTCGGCGGATTAAGGATTAAGGGCGGGGGGGGGGGGGGGGGGGGGGGGGGCTTAGGCATGCCTATGCACCGGTTTCCTCTCAGCTCTACTTAAATGGTGGACGTATGCAGTATCTTCCGTACGTATCTGAATGGAAATGCGTCATTTTACGTTGGCGCAGTTTGCTGCACCAATGTACATGGAATGTACCTGTCACATATTGCCACATATTACACGGTAATGTGACCATTGGATTCAACATGATCCTACTGTACATTGAAACACGAATAGGACAATGACTGTCAGTCACGGTAATAAATTGGATGACACGGCGTATGTTACAGGCATGCGCCTCAGATGACGTCTCATATATCAGGGTATGTGATCACGGGCACTCTTGTTTACACTGCAATAATGGCGGTGCCCATGAGATATCAGGTAATTCTCATTTTCATCATTTGGACGTTGTTTCAACTTGGTACGATTCAAATTTCTCCATAAGTAATGCTGTTAAATTTGGTATTGGCGGACTCGTAGTGTTAAGGACCCGTGTGGCCCCTGATAATCCAATGATGTATGCATAATTGCTTCGTAAATGTGAAGGGATATATGCATAACATACATCTGAACATTTTCTTCTTACTATATCTCACACAGTGCATGGAGTTGCCATGTCGGCCATCTTAGTGTGTACAAGCCATCGGCCAGTTGTATCTCTTACTGTGTTTGACCCATACCACTAATAATATGATAAATACATGAATACAATTTGGTGCAACATGATGGGGATACATCAGACAACAGCGTGCTATGCCTTGTTTTCATCAAATTTATATACAAAGTCTGATATAAGAAGGGTATGTTGACCCTTTGTTAAAATGTTTGAGGATTCAGTAAACACTGTGTAACAGTAAGAACAATATACAGTGCTGTAGATTATATACTTGCATTACCATACACACTGTATCGATTCCAGTGACTTGTAATCAGTTATCTGAGTGTATTGTTAATACTGTCTACTTGCCTGCTATGCGAGTAAATACGGTTTTTACCTTTGTCAGATGTACTTCTACTAATAGACAGTGCATCAATTTGACAATTTACAAAAAGTGTCCATTGTATATTTTGTGAGTGATGGTATACAAGCTCAGATATCTAGCGTTTTGTGTAGTCTGCTGAAATAATATTTATAGGACGTTGTCATTCTATATATCTGGGACATATTTCACCAAATGTTATTAGATTTGCTGCCATATTATTGGCTGTACGTGTCAAACCCTCCAAGTGGTGAAACTGTCCGATAGCATGTACAAACTAAAATGGCGGAGATGACAACTCAATGCTCTGTATAATATACTCTAAGAATAACAGGGTCAGATATACGTTTGTAGATATTCAGTCACATGTATGATGATACTACATTTGAAACAAAATGTCATATTCTATATAATGAGTCCTTAATGGCTGGAACATGGTCATCATTAAAAGGAAGAAACCGCCGTCGTATTGATGCAAAAGAAGCTTTATCTGAGACCTCACGGGGGCCGCCATTACTGCAGTGTAAACAATAGACCACGTGATCCCATACCCTGATATATGCGGCTCTTCACTTCATGGACTGCAAATCACCTACCCAAAATTCTTTGCCCAGGAGCTATTTGTTGTCCAAATTTACCCCTGCAGCGTTTGGCTTCTGGTCATAAAAAGCAATCCGGGGCTGTGAAGCAACCGACATATGTAAGGGATACAGGGGCAACCCCTGGACACCTTACATATTTCGGTTACTCACAGCTGAAAGTCAAACTCCCTCTTCAAAAATGTTGGTGACGCCCATTTTTATGCATGCATATCAACCTCACACACAATGTCATTTGATCAAATTCCAAGAAGTTTGTGTTTTATCCGGCTAAATACTGTCATAGACTGCGATATCATACTGATATTACAACCACAAATTCATAATGGAAACGTTTTTTCACCATGCTTCGTTTGTATCCCAATACTTATATTAGCCACGTGACATCGCGGGACGTTGTTAATTGGTTAAGGTTTGTGTGACGTCTAGTGACTACTCTCCACGGCATTGTCAATAACGGCACGATATCGATCGTCATCGACGTAATTTTTCCATTAATTAGGACCAAATGACGTAATACGAGACAATTTTTAATTTTAACGCATTATTTGGTTATATACACTATAATTGAAATTATCAAATAAAACGTAAATATAAGTCAAGACTGTGGTATGCAAAACATATGAGACACGCCATGTGAATTTGTACATTTGGACTGCTGCGTAATTTCATTAAATACGTAACTTTTAAATAGTTTTCATAAATAAAGTCAAACGTTGACAATATTTGCAGAGTACTCTGAACATTTTGTCAACTTTTGACGCCATTTAATACGGAAAATATTGTAATATATAATCGCAATAACCAGCGACCTGTATATCTACGGAGCCCCGCAGGGGACGTAGAATTCCTTTTTTTATTAATTCGTTCCCACGAAATAAAAATTCGTTCCCTAAATGTAACAGTTCGTTGCCACGAATTAACAATTCGTTGCCACGAAATGACAATTCGTTCCCTCGAATTAAAGGTACATGCCCACGCAGCAGGTTACACTGTACTACTACTTTTCATTTTATGTCTTGCCTTATATGAGCCATTTGTCTACACACTAACGAGTTATTTTTAATTACGGCGCGTGTTAATTGGTGTTGAATCGCATTTTATATGCCGCGACCAGAAAGGGTATTTTCCGACCTCGTGCTATTTTTACCAATACGCGTCACGTGACGAAGTATCGGAAGTTGAGAAGAAAAATCTCTGTTCGAGTCCAAATCTAAATATCCACGTAACTCTTTCCATTTGGTAATCTGGTCGCCAATATTAACCACTCTCTCTCTGTACTGCCTGTCCCTTAGACATTTCGCCTTTCTTTTGGTCGACGCCGTTTCATACAATTTCCGTCCTGGACGTTTCGACATATTTGGGAAGCCTACTGGCGCGCGTAGTATACTGCGCATGCGCACCGCAAGCCGTGATGTGAAAGTCGTCGTCCCCGCACATTATCAAAATAGACTGTTACCGCCGCGCGCCGCTAACAGTAAATTGATAATTAATAACTGATTATATTTGTATAGCGGGCACTCGTAATTTTTAGAACTGGTGGAATAGTGACATAATTATACACTTATTTAATTCCTATAAAGAACATTTTGTGCCTACTGCGTGGGCATGTACCTTTAACAATTCGTTCCCTCAATTTAACAATTCGTTCCCACGAAATAAAAATTCGTTCCCACGGAAACGAATTGTTAATTCTAGGGAACGAATTGTTATGTCGTGGGAACGAATTGTTAATTCGAGGGAACGAATTGTTAAATTGAGGGAACGAATTGTCATTTCGTGGGAACGAATTGTTAAATCGAGGGAACGAATTGTTATATCATGGGAACGAATTAATATAAAAAATCCATGTCTCCTGCGGTGCTCCGTATATACGTAATAGTATATCAGTGCAATAACTTACATTACGCTCGCCCAGACATCCGCTATCATTGTTGTCAGGTCAGTGAACAACATGAGGCTGTTATTACTTAGTTTCGCTTTTACGGTGAAAATCGGTAAGTTAAATTCTGAAGAAAGCAAACATACGTCATATGCAAATGAGGCATGTTATTTTTTATTATTATTTATACTAATTAAATGCGTCATCTGCATGACAACATGATATATTTTAAAAAAATAACTTGTTTTCTTAGATCATTTCCAAGCGATCTAGCGAGGTTTCAGAGTCAATTGCCAAATTCTTTCTTTGTTCTACTCTACTCTTTGTTCTACTCTTCCTCAATATTCATCTCCCCCACCATGTTAAATTCCCGTAGAGAAATCAATTTTCGTAATAAAATTAATGGTTGACCAAATTTTACGAAATAAAATGATGCGAATAATACATAGACAAAACTCACATATTTATTATTGTTTTATTGTAGTTTAATAGTTCATTATTACGAACGTCTTTGATTAATGAGGGATCGTACCTAGTTATCTCCCGTTGAATTTAGTTATAGAAACCGGTCCAAATTGTGTAGTTTAGGGCCTTATTGCTGGTAAAAGGAGCGAATGTAGCATGATTTGTTGTGAAAAGGTGTCGATATAGTGATTTCAATTAGTGTTGGTCCAAATCATCCTACATATCTACGCAATCTGATATGGGTCTACATTATTTGCCAGATTCATATTTTCACATTTATTAATGTTCTTGCAATCAGTGTAGACTCTGATCAGACTCTGATCTGGGTCTTCTCTGTTCGCAAAACTCATATTTGTTTCTATTCAATAAGAAATAAACGCTGAAATACAGCAAAGGACCGGATCTCTATAAATACATTTGCAAAGGGAAATAACTAGCTACGATCCATCATTAACAGTTTGCTATATCATACTGGTTTAAATCAGGCCCGTACGCAGAGGGGGATGCGACGGGTGCGTACGCACCCCCCTTAACCATTTCACTCTTAACCCGCAGGCATGTATAGTGGTATTGGCAAACAGTGTAGATCCAGATGAGCCGGCTCGTAACGAGCCGTCTCATCAGGATCTGCACTTTTTGCAATTAATTTTCATAATTTTGAGAACGAAAACACTCCATGTTCATAAATGGACTGGTCTGAAAATCATTTTGTGATGATTTAGATTGGTTGCAAAATTAACAAATCAAAATCCATTCCAGTTACTTAGGGGTGAAAGGGTTACTCTACCGAGGTCTGTTCGTGGATGTGCAAAAACAATGTTTAGCCCTTCGCGCCGTCGATAACGCACCCCCCTAAAATACGGGCCTGTAAATTGTAGTCAAATTCACGTATTATACCCTAGTACATGTCTACATGAACATGGTCGTATGTTACTTAACACATGTTGCAGTTGTTCGTAGCTGGGTACACTTGTTATTTAACTAGTTAGAATATCCCCCACAGAATAAGTGAACAATAACTCACAGAGAAGTGAAGGAAAATTTAAAGGTACATGCCCACTCAGTAGGTACAAACTGTTCTTTACATCATCTGGGACATTCTCTGGCAAAATAAACATTAATTCACCATTACCCCACGTATTGATTGGCATTATTATACATTTCATACCGGACGTATATTTCCACACTGATATCATGGGCGATAACTGTGTTTGCTCAAACTGCTAACGGACAATACTATTTATTCTCTGTATTTATTTTTTGATGTGCAATTATCCTACTTTATAATCTGTCGAAAATATTATTTTTTTAGGTGTCGCATTTAATTAGTATAAATAAGTAAAAAATATCATGCCTCATTTGCATATGTAAATAGCCCGATACCACCGCGCGTCACTATCAGTAATATAAATAGGATCTGTACTTTCATTTTCATATTTTCGAGAACAAAAATACACCCCCACCTTTCATAAATGGACTGAAAACCATGTTGTGATAGTTGGATTGGTTCCAAAATTAACATATCAAAATCCATTCCAGTTACTTAGGGGCGAAAGGGTTAAACAAGATAAACTGACTTCATAAACGACGCTATGTTTCAATGTCATGTGACCATCTGTGTTCATGAATCAAACAAACAAAAATATAGTATATCAATAAACTAATCAACCATCAAATCATTGCAATACAACAACACCGTTCGTTATCACCGCAGGTGTACATAAAGTCTGAGGACATTCCAAATGGCGGAACAACCATATACGGTCGACCCGATGAGGTCTACTCGACATTCTCCGGCTATCTGATCACCGTGTATGAAGAAACTGTCCCGGTTGAAATATAATCTCCAAACATGTTCTGTGTTGTATTGACAAGTCTTATTAAGGTATTAGGTACATGCCCACTCAGTAGGAACAAAATGTTCTTTATAGGAATTAAATAAGTGTATAATTGTGTCACTATTCCACCAGTTTAAAAAAAGTGCTCGCTATACAGATAATGATTTAGTAATATTTATTTTACTGATAGTGACTCGCGGTGGTATCAGGCTATTTTAATATGCAAATTAGGCATGCTTGTTTTTTTTAATTATTTATACTAATTAAATGCGTCACATAAACAAAATAATATTTTCGACAGATTATAAGTATGATCTTTGTACATCAACAAATAAATACGGAGAATAAATAGTAATTTCCGTTAACATTGTAAGCAAACACGGTTATCGCCCCTAATATCAGTGTGTAAATTTACATCTGATATAAAATGTATAATAATGCCAATCAATATGTGGGATAATAGTACATGCATGTTTATTTTGGCAGGAAATGTCTCAGATGATGTCTCTGACATAAAGAACATTTTGTACCTAGTGAGTGGGTATGTACCTTTAATAGGTTACCGAACATAGAAAATCAAGAGTTACCTATCTTAGAACAGTTTCTAGAGGTCATCAGAGTTAAAATTGGACATTTGTGTTGGTTTGACGTCACTTCGCTTGAGAAAATGCATGAAATGATCGGTACAGTAATGTATGATGATGTAATTATGCGAGAGAAAACTCCGCAGTAATACGATATGTTGAATGATCAGAGCTCCAGATAAGCTACGCATTTGCTTAAATACCCAATTAAAATTGCTAAAAACCCAATTGAAATCAGAAGTAGTGAGTATCAAAAAGCAATAAAACAATACCATGCCGCAGAAAACAATAAACAGGCCACACATATAGCATATTTTTCTGATTTTCCATGAAAACACATCTTGGTATTTCATTAGAATTGTCTCCAAGGAGACAATTCTAATGAAATGCCAAGACATGTTTTCATTTCGAAGAAAACTATTCAATAATTGCTGTCTGTTGGTGTGTAAACAGTAGTGTGATTTTATTTTACCGAATTAAAATTTTGAAATACACAATTGCTTCAGAAATGATGGACTAACAATACTCAATTACAAATTCCTTATCTGGAGCACTGAATGATGCTTAATACTAGTAGTAAACTACAGACTAACTGTTCCGACGTTTTGGGCTAAATGTATTTCAGCTCAGTGGCATCCGTTTCAATTTTATGGTTTATTAAGTAGCAAAACAAAAAAAAGAATCTAACGTTTGAGTCTATTTAGTATTACATGTATATTTATTCAACTCGCTGATTTGTTTCATAAGAAACTCGGCATAGCATTGTTTCTTATGAAATCAGCCGTCACTCGAGTAATACATATTATATTAAATCATCACCCGTGTATGATCCTCTAGTTATTGCATAAAATGGGCATTGATAGTTTAATAAATCAAAGTACTGAAAGTACTGAAATATGTTATTTTCACAAAAACATCACTTGCATATTACAGAGTGGCCTGCGGTTCTCTTACCAGGCGAATTGCAATTCCTGGAGCGCAGGATTGCAATTCGCGTTCCCATTAATTGCAATTGGATCGCAATCGGACCGCAATCGGACTGCAATCATGTGACCGCGGTCCAAAGAGTTGGTTGCGGAATTGCAATACTTATAGCGCAGTTCGCGCTGCGCTCCGCTTTTAATTGCAATTTACGCTCCTTTGTTTCTGTAAACTGCGAAAGAATGACCGCTTTACGCTGCGCTCTGCGGTAAAACCAGCGGACCGCTCTGCTTAACCAATGCGGCAATAAAATCGAAATAGTTGACAAACGTATCCGTGTTCCAATCCAAAATTTTATCCCATATCTATCTAATTCAAAGTGACTACCCTAGAAAGTCAGCGGTATTTGTGATCTGTTTTTTTGGTGCGCAAATATAAATCGGCGGGTTATTGCGAGACAAACAGTGAAACATTGACCTTGACAATTTCTTGGACAAAACAAAATGTCGTCACTCACTCACTGCCGTTCCGAATATCAAGAACACATTAATAGACACCACCATGCTGACAATATATTTATTTTCATATAAAATCAAATGATAATGTGTGGTCTACGGTATAATATAGCAAAACAAAGCATCAATTTTGCGTTTTGTTTACTTTTTCGTCGGTATCAAATTACGTTTTCCTATTATGTTGACATTATTTCGACGCGATCCTATAGTCGACATGACAATTTCTGAGATCAATACAACTTTTGATAATGTCTTTCAATTTCAAGCTGCAAGGAGACTGTGAATTGCATATTAACCATAATAACATGGTGAACATATTGATAATAATTTAAAAGAAAAGCATATTTTAATTTTCGAAACCTGATCATAAAAATTAAAATATTAAAAATTTATTTTTGGAATTAGATTTATATTACTGCAAACGTTCTGTTCTAGCTGTTGATTTCTATTGGCCCGATTCAAATTTTGTGAAGATAATATTTATTCCGATGATAGCCATTTATTTAAAAATAAAACGGTTTTACTTTTGTCACAGAGTGAGAAAGATAAGTAACGGCCCGGTAATCGAACCAGGGACCTCATGTTTACCGTTACCAATGCCCATGACTCTACCGAGCAAGCTAACAAGGCACAGATCATACACACTTCATCCCCATGGTCAGTTGCGTACTGTGACATTCTTCTCCGCCAAATTGAAATTCGTCCTCGAATTCTATGTTTAATTTTTGTCTCCGAATTCCATATGTTTGGGTACAATTTGGGAGTATTTATCAATCGCGGTCCTTTGTTGGGCAACAGAATACTCGATTATCGTCCGTACCCAGTTTGTTCCGGTGCTCCATAGGTTTTTCCTGCAGAGTACCGAATCGGATCTCATTCGCGCTTTAGCTGTTAATTGTGACAAATTTTTCTGTACTTATTACACAGAAATGAATAAGTATAATACTGACATTTCTTTCAATTGAAAAATCACGAGAAAATATGTCGCAATTAACAGTTGAAGTGCAAATCAGATGTGATTTGGTACTTTGCAGGGGAAACCTACGGAGAGCACCATTATAAACTCTCGGTACGGACGATGCGGGAGTATTCTGCAAAGTTACTTCCCGCAACTACGTTGGGCGCTAAATGTCACAGGGTGAGAAAGATGTGCACCAGCCCGGAATCGAACCGGGGATCTCTGGTTTACCACACCATCGCTCTACCTGCTGAGCAAACCGGGCACAAATACACACTTATTCACCATAGTGATCACTTCATTCAACCAAAAATTCACAAGCTAGAAGTTATGCCAAATTATTACAGTCAGCGTCACAGATTATGCTCTTGGCGACATTAGCGGACACAAATTTGCCCATCAATTTGATCAAATAAACAACGGAATCTGACAGATAACACTACGACGGCGCATGGAAACATCATTATTCTGGTACTTGGAATCAAAATGGTGGATATTAAGATCAATATGTGAGGCGCTGACGGAACCTTTTAACATTTTTTATCACGATAGCAGCTACAGGGATTGTTGGACGCTTTATTTATTTAGAGAAACAAGAGATTACAATGGATTGGATAATATACTAAGTGACATTTTGTTCTAACGTACACCAACATAGAGGATTAAATTTGCGACAATGTTGGATTCTGGATTTTGTGGACAGGTGACAGAAATCGGAGCTGGATAAGAACCGACAGACGTGATTCTGAATATGCGTGCTTGGTCTGTGGTTTTTCTTCCAGATCATGTCATGCATGTTTTAATTTTACGTCATGTCAAAGCAGCACTATTGAATATAATGAATAACTTTAATATTCTACACCAGAATTAAAGTTCATTCATCGTCTGATGTGTAACTGATAAATTAAGGTAAGTTACTTGTATATGACAATTTTTGCCTCACCACGATAGAGGAGGAGGCATTTAGTGTTACCCTTGACCCTTGTCCGTTCTTCCGTCCGTCACCAACCTAGTAACTCGAAAAACGTTTAAACCGTAATAGCTACATACCTGAAACTTGGTACATGTATGTTTGATTCGACCCCATGGTCATGGATTATCTCCCCCTTTTCAAGTTAGAATTTTCCAATTTTGTCTTGTAGCTCGTAAAACTTTTAAACCCTAATAGCTACACACCTGAAACTTGGTATGTCCTTATGATGAGTAGATTTGCAAAGTTTATTTTCATTCGACCCCTGAGTCATGGATTATCTCCCTCTTTTTGAATTAGAATGTGAAAATTTTGCTTGTAACTCGTAAAACTTTTGTAATAGCTACAGCACTGAAATTTGATATGTAGCTTCCTTCTGATGAGTAGATGCGGAAAGTTTATTTTGATTTTTGATTCGAACCCCGTGTCATGGATTATCTCTCCCTTTTGGACACTGGAATTTTGCCTTGTTTACTATCAAAGCGATATATGTGGGGTATCCGTGTTCTATGAACACATTTTCTAGTTTAGTTATCTCCCTTTGTTTTTTCGCGCACTGATTTGTCCGGAGCATAACGCGAACACCCTTTGCAATATTTTTTATGAAACTTAACACATGCATAGGTCTCACTGGACAGGGCGGAGCTAGCGTTAAAGGTACATGCCCACTCAGTAGGCACAAAAATGTTCTTTATGTCAGAGACATCATCGGAGACATTTTCTGGCCAGATAAACAATCATTTACCATTACCCACGTATTGTTTGGCATTATTATACATTTTATATCAGAAGAAAATTTCCACATTGATATCAGGGACGATAACCGTGTTTCCTTAAAATGTTAATGGACATTACTATTTCTTCTGTATTTATTTTTTGATGTGCAATGATCATACTTTATAATCTGTCAATTTTTTTTTCAGTTGATGCATTTAATTTAATAGTATAAATTATTATAAAATATCATGCCCCATTTGCACATGAAAATACCGATACCACCGCGCGTCACTATCAGTAAAATAAATATTACCAAATGATTATATCTGTATAGCGGGCACTCGTAATGTTTATATTAAAGTAGTGGAATAGTGACAATTATACACTTATTTAATTCCCATAAAGAGCATTTTTAGCCTACTGAGTGGGCTTGCACCTTTAAAAAGGGGTTGGACAATTGTTGTCGCGACCGCCTGCGGACAGTGCGATATAGTCTGCACATTGACGTCCATCTGTATTTTTTTTGCCGAGCCTGCTTGCGGAAAGCGAGACTTAGTGATCACAATGACGTCCGTGCGTCAGTCCGTCCGAAAACGGTGTATGTTTTTAAATACCATATCCTAAGTCACATTGACTTGAAACATCAAATGCTTATTAGTCATAATCCATATATTCATTCTGTCTCCCACTCATGCGGCCCCTGTGCCCCAAGGTCAAGGTCAAATGACTTTGAAATTTTTGTTAAAGTTTTTGCATACCTTATATCTCCACAACACTTACCCAGATTTGCTTCAAACTTCAGATAATTCTTTATTATCATCCATCATATTATAGCCCACGCATGCGAGCCACATGCCCAAGATCAAGGTCAAATGACTTTCAAATTTTCGTTAAAGCTTTTACATACGTTAATTCAAACTTCAAATAAATATACTCGGACACCATCAAAATGCCTCGGTGGGCTCAACATGCGGGCCATGGCCATCTGATTTTTATTTTACCGTAGGTTAAAGTTGTTTTTTAAGAACACTATATCTCAGAAACAGCTTCGCCAATTCACTCGAAGCTTCACATGTGTGTTTATCATCATCCATATTTTCATTCTATGCTCAACTCCTGCAACCCCTGTGCCCAATATCAAGGTAAAATTACTTTCAAATTTACCTCAATGTTTTTGACATGCCTGCATGGGGACAGTGCGATATAGTTGTCACATTGGCCTACATACGTACGTACGTACATCCGTCCGGTTAAATATTTTTGATTTAAGGTTAAAGTTTTTAAAGGTACATGCCCACTCAGTAGGCACAAACTGTTCTTTATAGCAATTAAATAAGTGTATAATTGTGTCACTATTCCACCAGTTCTAAAAATTATGTGTGCCCGCTATCCATATATAATCAGTTAGTAATATTTATTTTACTGATAATGACTAGCAGTGGTATCAAGCTATTTTCATATTCAAAATGTTTGGCATGATATTTTTATGCCACCAGGTTTCGAAGAAACGGGTGGCATATAGTGTTTGGACCGTCCGTCCGTCTGTCCGTCCGTCACACTTTTCGGTTAACCACTTTGTCACAGTTTCTCAAATATGCTGCAGGTGGCATCCGCGTTCGACAGACGCATTTCTTGTTTTTAATAATTTATGCTAATTAAAGGTACATACCCACTCAGTAGGCACAACAATTAAAGTTATGTGTATTCTCAGTTATTTGTAGGAATTAAATAAGTGTATAATTTTGTCACTATTCCACCAGTTCTAAACATTATGAGTGCCCGTTATATGGATATAATCATTTAGTAATGTTATTTCACTGATAGTGACACGCGGTGATATCAGGCTATTTTCATAGGCAAATGGGGCATGATATTTTTTAATTACTTATACTAATTAAATGTGTTTCCCTGAAAAAATAATGTTTTCGACAGATTATAAAGTATGATCATTGCACATCAAAAAATAAATAGTAATGTCTTGGTAACATTTTCAGGAAACACGGTTATCGCCCCTGATAGCAGTGTGGAAATTTACGTCTGATATAAAATGTATAATAATGCCAATAAATATGTGTATTAATGGTGAATTAATGTTTATTTTGCCAGAAAATATGTCTCAGATGATGTCTCTGATATAAAGAACATTTTGTGCCTACTGAGTGGGCATGTACCTTTAAGAACACTATATCTCTGAAACCGCTTCACCAATTCACTCGAAACTTCACATACAGTGTATTTGTCACCCACATTTTCATTATAATTTATATGTGCCCAATGTCACGGTCAAATTACTTTGAAATTTCCTTTAAAGTTTTTGTTGGGCCCGCTTGCAGACAGAGCGATATAGTTGGCACATTGGTGTGCATTCAGGATAAAGTTTTTGGTTAAAGTGTTTTTTAGTTAAAGTTTTTGGGTATACTATCAAAGCCTCGGCGGGTGCGGCATGTTTTTATGTCAACAGGCTAAAGCTTTGTTGCAATAAAAAAAATTGTTTGTACTATCAAATGCCTCGGAGGGCACGACATGCAGGCCATGGCCATCTAGTTATTATGGCATGCGATTTGATCAGTCGGCCATCGCACCATGACTAGTTTAGCACTTGATCAGTCGGCCATCGCACCAGGACTAGTTTAGCACTTGATCAGTCGGCCATCACACCAGGACTAGTTTAGCACTTGATCAGTCGGACATCGCTCCAGGACTAGTTTAGAACTTGATCAGTCGGCCATCGCACCAGGACTAGTTTAAAACTTGATCAGTTTCCCATCTCACCAGGACTAGTATAGCACTTGATCAGTCGGCCATCGCACCAGGACTAGTTTAGAACTTGTTCCGTCGGCCATCACACCAGGACTAGTATAGCACTTGATCAGTCGGCTATCGCACCGGGACTAGTTTAGCCCTTGATCAGTCGGCCATCGCACCAGGACAAGTATAACACTCGATCAGTCGGCCATCGCACCAGGACTAGTTTAGAACTTCATCAGTCGGCCAGCGCTCCAGGACTAGTTTAGCACTTGATCTGTCGGCAATCTCACCATGACTAGTATATAACTAGATCAGTCGGCCATCGCTCCAGGACTAGTTTAGCCCTTGGTCAGTCGGCCATCATACCAGGACTAGTTTAGCCCTTGATCAGTTGGCCATCGCACCAGGACTAGTGTAGTCCTTGATCAGTCGGCCATCGCACCAGGACTAGTATAGAACTTGATCAGTCGGTCATCGCACCAGGACTAGTAGAGCACTTGATCAGTCTGCCATCGCACCATAAGTAGTATAGTGCTTGATTAGTCGCCCATTGCACCATGCCCAGTATAGCACTTGATCAGTTGGCCATCTCACCATGCCCAGTATAGCACGTGATCAGTCGGTCATGCCGAGTATACATGTATAGCACTTGATCAGTCGGCCATCGCACCAGGACTAGTATAGCACTTGATCAGTCTGCCATCGCACCATAACTAGTATAGCGCTTGATCAGTCGGTCATCGCACCAGGACTAGTAGAGCACTTGATCAGTCTGCCATCGCACCATAAGTAGTATAGCGCTTGATCCGTCGCCCATTGCACCATGCCCAGCATAGCACTTGATCAATTGGCCATCTCACCATGCCCAGTTTAACACGTGATCAGTCGGCCATGCCGAGTATAGCACTTGATCAGTCGGCCATCACACCAGGACTAGTTAGAACTTGATCAGTCGACCATCGCACCAGTAATAGTTTAGCCCTTGATCAGTCAGCCATCGCACCGAGACTAGTTTAGCCCTTGATCAGTCGGCCATCGCACCAGGACTAGTATAGCACTCGATCAGTCGGCCATCGCACCATGACTAGTTTAGAACTTGATCAGTCGGCCATCGCACCACGACTAGTTTAGAACTTGATCAGTCGGCCATCGCACCAAGACTACTTTAGAACTTTATCAGTCGGCCATCGCACCAAGACTATTATTATAGCACTTGATCAGTCGGCCATCGCACCAGGACTAGTTTAGCACTTGATTAGTCGGCCACGTCAACCTGCGTTACAGACAGAAGTGGTGGTCGGTGGTCGGTAGTCATAGACACAAACTGGTGGTGGTGGTGATGGTGATATAGACCGGAACTTTTAGGATGCCAAATGTAGATGGCTGGTGGTGTGTGTGGGGGATCATTGTTTTGTGTCCCCCGCGGTGGTGCAGAGTACAATGATGAATTACTTATGAATCGCAGGCGGGTGTGTAGTATTTCACCATGCCCAGTACGTATATCACTTGATTAGTTGGCCATCTCACCATGCCCAGTATAGCACGTGATCAGTCGGCCATGCCGAGTATAACACTTGATCAGTCGGCCATCGCACCAGGACTAGCAGAGCACTTGATAAGTCTGCCATCGCACCATAACTAGTATAGCGCTTGATCAGTCGCCCATTGCACCATGCCCAGTATAGCACTTGATCAGTTGGCCATCTCACCATGCCCAGTATAGCACGTGATCAGTCGGCCATGCCGAGTATAGCACTAGATCATTCGGCCATCACACCAGGACTACTTTAGCACTTGATCAGTCGGCTATCGCACCAGGACTAGTATAGCACTCAATCAGTCGGCCATCACACCAGGACTAGTTTAGAACTTGATCAGTCGGCCATCACACCAGTACTACTTTAGCACTTGATCAGTCGGCCATCGCACCAGGACTAGTATAGCACTCGATCAATCGGCCATCGCACGAGGACTAGTTTATAACTTGATCAGTCAGGCCATCGACAGGACTAGTTTTAGAACTTGATCAGTCGACCATCGCACCAGGAATAGTTTAGTCCTTGATCAGTCGGCCATCGCACTGCGACTAGTTTAGCCCTTGATTAGTCGGCCATCGCACCAGGACTAGTATAGCACTCGATCGGTCAGACATCGCACCAGGACTAGTTTTTTAGAACTTGATCAGTCGGCCATCGCACCACGACTAGTTTAGAACTTGATCAGTCGGCCATCGCACCAAGACTAGTTTAGTCCTTGATCAGTCGGCCATCGCACCAGGACTAGTTTAGAATCTTGATCAGTCGGCCACCGCACCATGACTAGTTTTGCCCTTGCTCAGTCGGCCATCGCACCAGGAAGTTTATAACTTGATCAGTCGGCCATCGCACCAGGACTAGTTTAGAACTTGTCAGTCGGCCACCGCACCAAGACTAGTTTTGCCTTGCTCAATCGGCCATCGCACCAGGACTAGTTTAGAACTTGATCAGTCGGCCATCGCACCACGACTAGTTTTAGAACTTGATCAGTCGGCCATCGCACCAAGACTAGTTTAGCCCTTGCTCAGTCGGCCATCGCACCTGGACTAGTATAGCACTCGATCAGTCGGCCATCGCACCATGACTAGTTTAGAACTTAATCAGTCGGCCATCGCACCAAGACTAGTATAGCACTTGATCAGTCGGTCATCGCACCAGGACTAGTTTAGCACTTGATCAGTCGGCCACGTCATCCTGTGTTACAGACAGAATGTGGTGGTCGGGGGTGGGGGGGGGGGGGGGGGGGGGGGCGTGTGTGTTGTGTAGTCATAGACAAAAACTGGTGGTGTGGTGGTGATACACATTGTTCCCACTGTGGGATATAGACCGGAACTTTTAGGACGCCAAATGTAGATGGCTGGTGTGCGTGGGGGATCATTGTTTTGTGTCCCCGGCGGTGGTGCGGAGTACAGTGATGAATTACTGTATATTGAACACACATGTATATGTACAGTGATACCGTACTTCACAATCCTCAGTTTTAAATATTGTTTCTGTATCGTAAAACTGAACATTTATTCATTTTGAAAAACTTCAAATTATGGCAGATGATCGAAATGAAAACCGGATGTTTACATTCGAAATGAACCGGTGCATCGGTATATTTTAACCACAGGATGACCCACTTTATATTCATACCATATCCGTACGGATATATCGTATATACGAACGGATATCGTATGTTTGTATAATATTCGTATAGTACGTTTGTATAATCACTGATAATGTAAACAAACTGTACTATACGATGATACGGTAAGTTTTTACCGGAAATAGCGAAAGAATGACCGCACAAACGGTATCGCGAAAGAATGACCGCACAAACTGGACCGCGAAAGAATGACCGCACAAACGGTATCGCGAAAGAATGACCGCAAAAACGGGACCGCGTTTGGACCGCAATTGGACTGCAATTAGACTGCAATTCCAGAGGGGAAGAATTGCAATTCAAGGACCGCTGGATTGCAATTCTTGGTAAGCGAATCGCAGGCGGGAGTGTATATCATCCAGAGGCAAATGTACTGTGATGGTGCAAACTCATTCTCACATACGTTTTCTTTAGAATAAATTAATGTTTGAAACTCCCAGAAAATGTAGGAAACTGGCGGCTAACTGTTCACTGCTACCTGTATTCATACGCACGATTTGTCTTGATTCGTATTTTCCAGAATTTAACTGATAAAATGAGCACAAAACTGTGAACAAAATAGAGAATAATATATGTAGAGGAAGCAAGACATACCAAAACGCCATAGGACACGTTGGCACATGACACTATTTTCTTGGTCGTACTCGCCGTTTAGGCGTAGCACAATCAATTTGCGCGACACACTATGCTATCTCAAGGGAGATAACATATAAAAATCGCAATACACTAGTGCAATACATAGGCAAATGATCCTGCTACATAAAACATGTTAAGTAATCAGTACAACATATGGGGATCGTTTCACTAAACATCGTACGACTAAAATATTCGTAAGTGCAAATTTTGGATCGTCTGGAAATTTCAATTGGTGGATTTACATTTAGTGAGCATAGGCTGCATATCTGCATATGCAGCCTATGCTCAATACATGTAAATACAATAATGTTGCTCTTACGAACATTTTAGTCGTACGAAGTTTAGTGAAACGCGCTCCAGATTATAATGGTGTGGTTTTAATAAATACACTCTAATTAAATAATTTAATATGATACATATGATATGACATGATACTCGGCATAGCCTCGTTTCTTATGAAATCAGTAAACTCGTTCAATAAATATCGTATTACATCATCACTCGTGTACGGTCCTCTATTTAATCCGGGTAATCAGCGTAACCACGTCCGAAGAGTAAGTGAAAGTGAATGCGTTTAGCTAAATGGGTCATAGATAGATATGCTTGAATTCAGTGATAATTGCTTCATAAGAGTGATGTGATATATGAATACAACATATGTAAATATTGTCTCGTTACTGTATACTATATGGAGTATTGAGTTGCCATCTCCGCCATCTTTGTATGTACAAGTCATCGTACAGTTTCACCACTTCGTGCGTTTGACACATACAGCAAATAATATGACAGTAACCCAAATAAAATTTGGGGAAATACATAATAGACAAATATGACAACGGCAAGCTATAAATATTATACCAGCAAACTATACAAAAGACGAGTTATCTCATTTCTCCCATCAATTTCAAAATATATTTTGATGTGTAAACTTTTCAAGCTGATGGACAGCCTATGTTAGTGTACACGTCACACATAGGTACAGCCATATTTACTCGCATAGTAGGTGAGTAGACACCAGGGACAAGATACTCGTGTAACTGCTTACATGTCATTGGATTTGATAGCTAATAACAGAGTACAGTAGTGGGTATATATGGTATGTGTTGTGTGATTTGCCAGGTAAAAGTTATACACTGTGCGAATTTCTGTGTATGAGGTTATTTATATTGGTGCTTCATGTTGTTAACCAGAAAACTAACATATTTTACAGTTTGGTGTAATATAATTCATAGGCGTCCGTTTTCCTGGCTTTTCTACATGTGATTAGCTACATTATATCATATGTTCTACTTCACATTTTGAGTTCTTCGTCAAACGGTAGAACAGGTGAAACTGGCTGATGGCTGGAACATACAAAGATGGCCGGCTTGGCCACTCCATGTGCCGTACAGGATACAGTAACGAGACAGTATTCACATATATGTAAAACATATATTCTATCACATGTAAAGAAAGTATCTTTGAATCAAACGATGATCAGGTATAGAACGAGTCCTTAACGTCCATGCAACAGCTAATAACGGGACGAGACCTCGGTTTCAAGTCGTCTCACCGAAGGAGCAGTGAAATAGCTATATACAGTAGAACCTCTCTAAACCGGACACCATGGGGAGTCCCCAGTGTGTCCGTCTTAGAGAGGTTTCACTGTAAATCAGGCATTTGATCATTCTGAGCCATAATTGTGTGATATGCGATCACGATCAGACATTATCACCTGAGATAAATGACCAAGAATCTCATCAGAACTAAGAGCACGTGTGTTTTATTGGTGTCCGGTTTACAGAGGTTCCTCTGTACTATGAACAACTGAAAATGATATAGGAATGAATGGCCTTTTTGTGGAATTTATCGGGGTGTAAACTTGGAAAAGTCGCGGGAATACTGAACGAAGCGATAAAAAATTACAATTTTCTAAAAAAAAAAAAAAAAAGAAGATTTCTCTTTTTTTATTATTTCTTTTCGAAAATTGTCATTTTTTAAGGCCTCGTCCAGTATTCCCGCGACTTTTTCAAGTTTATATCCCCGATAAAATCAACAAAAATACCATTCATTCCTTATAATTCCAGCATTTGAAATAAATTCATCAAGAAAATGTGTTTATTTTCCGTTTTCTTAAGAATTATTTTAACTGCTCCTCACGGTTACGGAAAGTAGTTCGGCGTGGGAGTTTACTGGGATATAAATTTTGGAAAGAGACTTGCTACGGTAACGGGCCAATCAAATGTTATGGAATTGTGTAAATATTTTGTGCTGGAATTATATGGGTTTAACGTCCTTGCAACAGCTAAGGTCATATAGAGACAGGGCCTTTGTTTCAAGTCTCGTTTGAAAGACCTACTACGAAATTATGATCCATGCCTAGAACGGGGTTCGAACCTGCATAGTATTGAAATCCAGTGCTCTAACCCCTGGGCCACAAACCATCCATACGTCCGAGAAAGTAAGGTGATAAAACGTATTACGTTTCTCATAGGTGGAAGACACGGACCTGTGACAAAAGAAAATGCCCAAGAAAATATCTCATTACCACCACCCACTTCGTACTGTACTGTACTATATATAGTAGGTTGATGCGGTAATGGGATGACCTATATTGTTTGCTAGCAGACAGCATGCCAGGTATTTGCTGGAACGGAGAACAGTGTAGGTCCTGACTGGATGGTGCGGGTGCACATGTTGATCTGGATATATACTGGTCGCCAAACCCATTAGCTTCATTTCTCCAGTCACAGCTACATGCGAATTTAGAAACCAACAGAAATGGTCTGACGGCTATAATAATAGTCCTTAACTCTTTGCATGCTGGGAAACACGTGGGCATAAATAGTTCAAAAATAGCGGACAAGAAATCATCATATTTTCTTTTATTTCTCCCTGTAAATATCATGAATATGTCTTGGAATTTCATTAGAATTGAGTCCTGAGGACTCAATTCTAATGAAATTCCAAGACATATTTACAGAGAGAAATAAAACATATACTTCTAATTTGTTTGGCAGCTATTTTCACCGCTAGCATGCTAAGAGTTAAGTGGCGGTTTTTGGTTTTCATACGAGGTTTTATTTCTCGGACTTTCTGCAGATTTCTTACCCAACCTAAAATGACCATATCTGTTGACTGGCCGTTACACATCATAAACTAGTTGTGGCTGTGACTGGATAAATGGAGTTTATGGGTGTTTTCGTTAGTGAGGTGGTGACTACTAGTGCTTAACTACGTATGCCTATTAAGGCAGAATCTATTATAAAGAAGATAATTTGATTTGTAGAATAACCTGACCTGGAGCCTGGTCCATACCACACCAGTAACTTGGCCCCGTCCCCTAAAAGTAATAGGATTAGAGGAATAATCGTATTACTCATATAGGTGGTATAAAATGAAAGTGAAAGGGTTTAACATCCCATCAACAGCTAAGGTCATATACAGACGGGACCACATTTTAAAGTATCATCTCAAAAACATTTGGATAGAAATACATGTACTATGAAATAATTGTTTATGCCCTAGGTGAGGTTTGAACCCACAACCTCCGGATTGGGAGTCAGGTGTTCCAACCCCTTGGCAAAATATAAAGGCTTTGATTTAACGACGGCACTGGCTCGATGACCTTGCATGTCGGGACCGACTGTTTAAATCCCCATCCGATAGGACTAGGCTAGCACGAAGTTGTCTTGTCCAAGGACATGCCGAATCGGCCATTCGGAGCAGGTCAAGGTGGCAATCGAACCCGGGGTCTCCCTATCCGCAGTCCGACGCTAACTGAGCTGATCCGGTCACTGCAATAAAACCCCTAGGCCACAACACTTTCCTCATAAGGGGTATAACCCACAAGTTGAAGTGACGGACCATATATCAAGGAGTGAAAACAAAAGAAAAGAAAAAAGATTTACTCCCTCCTATACACATTAACCAATAATGTGTTATAAGATGGAGTAAAAAATGTTAGTTCATTTTGTTTCTCACTTTATGTATATTTAATGTATGTATAGACATTGGTTCGTTACTTCAACCTGTGGTATAACCAGATTCAGCTCTCACATACAAGAAAGCCGAAGACGAACCTGAGGGCCAAAACAATGTCTCCGGTCGGGATTCCAGTAAGGATGAATCCCAATCGTTAAATTACCAATCGCATCGCTCTCAACCAACCACCACCAAGGGACCGTTTCACTAAACTTCGTACGACTAAACTGTTCGTAAGTGCAAATTTAGGATTGTCTGGAGATTTCAATTGATGGATTTACATTTATTGAGCATATGCTGCATAGCAGCATATGCTAAATAAATGAAAATCCAATAATATTTTGTAAGAAAACTTTGCTAATGTGAAATTTACAGACCATCATAATACTGCACTTACGAACATTTTAGTTGTACGAAGTTTAGTGAAAATTTAGGATCTTCTGGAAATTTCAATTCATGGATTTACATGTATTGAGCATATGCAGCCTATGCTCATTAAATGAAAATCCAATAATTGTTTACAAAATATCATTGCTAATGTGAAATTTACAGATAATTTTGCACTTACGAACATTTTGGTCGTACGAAGTTTAGTGAAACGGCCCCCAGATGAAGAAACAGGTGGTGGACTGCGATTGGTAGTTTTAGCCAAAATTATGGTTTGAGAAGCCTAAATTATGGTTTAAAGGTACATGCCCACTCAGTAGGCACAACATGTTCTTTATAGGAATTAAATAAGTGTATACCTGTGTCATTATTCCACCAGTTCTAAAAATGACGAGTGCCGGCTATACAGATATACTCATTTAGTAATGTTTATTTTGCTGATAGTGACGCGGGGTGGTATCAGGCTATTTTCATATGCAAATGAGGCATGCAATATTTTAATTAGTTATACTAATTAAATGCGTCACCTGAAAAAATAACATGTTTGACAGATTATAGACACAGGTGGAAGACTCGGACCTATGACACCACAACAAAAAAATGCCTATTAAAAAAATCCCATTACCCCACCCACTTGGTCTCGTACAGTACCATCTTCTATTTATAGAAAGGTGGTAAAGAATATGGCTATTATAGAAAGAACCCTCTCTTTTCCGGTTCGCACAAACACAATAAACATCGATTACATGTATGACTTGTGCCTCTGGCAATTGATAAAGGTATTAGGTGTGTGAATATACTTCAAATCGCTGATTCCAGCATTTATTCAGTTATTCGCGTTTTGATTACCCCATCCAAAGCGAAATTTGCGTTTACGAAAGAATCTCACACATAAACGGAGGCCGTCCGGCGTGGATTATCCGTGATATTTGGCCGATAGCTGATCGTCAGCTCAAACTAATGACGTGCACCATGCCCATATACATTGGAAACTCCAACCATACAAAGTTCGTCCAATTGTGATCGTTCACCAAGTGGGTGGGGTAATGGGATTTGTTTAATAGGCATTTTTTTGGTGTCATATGTCCGAGTCTTCCACCTGTGATTATAGAGTATGATCATTGCACATCAACACTTATATACAGAAAATAAATAGTAATGTCCGTTAACATTTTAAGGAAACACGGTTATCGCCCCTGATATCAGTGTGGAAATTTATGTCGGATATAAAATGTATAATACTGCCAATCAATACGTGGGGTAATGGTGTATGAATGTTTATTTTGCCAGAAAATGTCTCATATGATGTCTCTGATATAAAGAACATTTTGTTTCTACTGAATTGGCATGTACTTTTAAGCTCCAAACCATGGTTTTGGAAGTACTGATTGTTTCCGATAAATTGGCAAGGGCACGTGACGCCCCAGAGTCAGCAGACTATGTCTGTTATAGCTTTCTAGAGATGTAGCCGTTTGCAGCCATTTTAGCTGGCCGAATCGACGCCTTATCTAGAGCAATTTAGAGCTTGGAAATGCATGCTCCCGATAGCTTGGGAGATAATTTAAATTACAAACTGCAGTGGTTGACTGGTGAAACAGGCGATTACAAACCACAGTAAATGACATATTTGTAAACGTAAAACGTTTCGATAGTTGATTTTGATTGCCCAGTCGTCCGTAAGCATAATCATTATTGTTCCCACAGCTCAGATGGTAGAGCGCTCGCTAAATGCATTCGACCTGTTTTCCTTTTGTGCGAGTTCGAGCCTCGGACAAATTATTTTTTTGTATATTTTTGTATTCATATAACAGATTCAACGTTTTCTTTTTACGAACATGTCTTCCATATAGTTTGACAAAATGGTCCTTGTGACCTGTGCACTGGGTTTACAGCATCACAGATCACGATGTACATGTCGCAATCAGACCGGGGCTTATGGCGTTCATAATTCATTTACTGAATAAATATTTCACTATCAAACAACGTGAAACAACGTGAAACAAAATCGGGATGTAGACATATTCTAAAATGGTCGCCAGTAGGTATTTCATAGAAACGACAGTACGGGGGGACTCTTGGGGACGTCAAATATAAACATCCTCGGGGTTGTTTGCCTCCTAATTCCCGGCCCCTGGAAATGTTTGACTGCAATTACACCCCACACATTGTATGTCCGCCGCACCAGAGCGGGGAAAACATTGGTTGCGCTTATACATTTTGTCCAGACATGCATATGGTTGTAACTAAGACGATTCAAATGACATTACGCAATATACGTATATATCAGTTTTCGATATAAATAAAATATAAAAATATACAACAATGGTGGTGTCGAACCCGCAACCCTCAACGAAAGTTTATTTTAAAAAAAAGTTAACTGTAACCACTACGCTACATGCATCAGCCATGAAATATATGTCTTGGTCACAGGTCGATATAGGTGCACGTATGTATACCAGTGTAGGTTTGTTTTAAAATTAGATAATGAAATCACAGGTGCATTGTTATCGATTAATATGGACTTGATCATGCAAGCATTTCCCATGGAGGGCCTGACGTGTGTTGGTGTGATACACTTCGATTCTAAGTGCCTGTGCTTACTATTTTCTTTTTAACAAATAAGTAACAACAAAAGTGAATAATAGATTCAGAATATGCCTGAATGTTGTTTGAATATATTTCGGGCCAATGTTTGTCACATACTTGCTACATCGTCATGCTAATGTCATTTTTACACTTTTTACACACCTACTTTACCTATTATGGTTCACCATGGAATCTCACGGTGGCAACATCAGAATATACACATCAACACCAATATTAGAGGTATGAACCAATTTTATTATATAAAAGTAATATACGCAGTGGTGCAGAGCAAACAAAACACGTCAAATAACAAATAGGCGGACATGTGAAAACACGTGATGTTGTACCTAAGCAGGTTTGTGATATCTCAATAGCAATATTTACACAATTTACGATATTTTACGTAAATGATGTCGACAGTTGACGAAATGTTATAGAATCACATGTCTCGTCTCAAATGGCGTGGATCGCCATGAAAAAAGGGGCTTATTGCGTTTGCGGTCAGTGTAATCCCGGCATAAGAAACTCGGCATAGCGTCTTTTCTTATGAATTCGTTTAGTAAATATCAGATTAGATCATCGTCTATATATCAAAATCATAATACACTAGTGTCGATTATTTTGCAATACTTGACTATATTATCGAACGAGCTTAGCTCGTTCGATAATATAGTCAAGTATTGCAAAATAGTTACGCCCCCCCCCCCCCCTAACCCGAAATCCTGGATCCGCGCCTGAGTGTAATCAATAAATGATAATATACTAAGTATACATTTATTTGTGCTAACTGACACAATCTATCAGGGGGCATAACCATATAGAGGCTAATGTAGGAGGTAATTTTACATTAACGACGGTTATGTCCCTTTCACTATTGGCGATATTTTTAGCTGGTTTATAATTATAGAGGGCGCTCCAATAGCGTCCCCTTGTTATGCAGATTTGTAAAAGATACGCATGAAAAAAGAAACCGCTGCAGAAAACACGTTAGATATTCAGTACAACTTCAATGCACGAGTTTGTGCTTATGAAATGTGTACTATTGAACATTAGTTGGAAAGTGTATTTCAATATATGTGCCTATGCATTACCATCTAACAGTTGTGTTTATTTAGTGATATTCATTAAACTCGTTGTCCATAGGAAACCCGGCATAGTGACTGTCTCGTTTCTTAAGAAATCAGAAAACGAGTTTAATAAATATCATAATACCTTACCACTCATGTACGATCTTGTATATATCCGTATTACGAGTTCCAGATGGTCATGGGCTACACTGGTCAACATGTCGGTAAGCCCCTTTTCCTATGGTGGACACACATACAATCAATGTATTCACGTGTAGAACACAGGTTGAAGTAACGGACCACGGTCTATAAATACATTAAATATACCTAAAAGCATTAATAAGTGAACAAAAATAGCTAAACAAATTGGTACTGTGTGTCACAAATTTGTGCAGTTGCTCAGTATAGGTTGTGTCTAATTGTGTGCAGTATACATACCTGCACTATTCATTGCACAGGTAAGTTGTGGAATTTGGTGAATTATCTTCAAACCACACTGGTAGTTAGTGGTAATGACCACTTAATTGCAGGTGGCTTATGTTGATGGGGCGATTCCTTGGTGTAAATCCTCTCGGTGATTCCATTCCATTTCACGGGCATTGCCATTCCTGAGCAGCATACGGCGGGCCGAGACTGACATTTCCATAGATGGAAATAACCGAGAATGACATGAGGCGATGTCATTTGTGTGAATGAGAGATATTGTATCCTTTGGGAGTGAAATGATATGAACATTGATGTGATAGACTAACATTACTGGGGTATTATCACAATTATTCGTAAGATGTAATTGACAGATTGTCGGTGGAGTGAATTTTAGTTTATCCTGTCAACACAGTGCGTATGTGCCGTGAAACACGGTGCCGTGAAACATTTTTGATATCCAGTCAATACTATTTTTGCATTTTACAGCCATTTGAAGGTGTTGACGGGATAAATATAATAGTAGGTTAGTGCCGTGAATGGGGAAAAATATCTGGCGCGGCACGGAAACGGGATGTGCTCGGCAGAGCCTCGCCCATTCCGTTTCCTGAGCCTTGCCAGATATTTTTCACGGCACTAACCTACTCTATCTATTTTCCTTATTTCTGAACCAAAGTATATGTTGTGACCACTCATTTGAACCGTCTCGGCGAGACGGTTCAAGAACCGTCTCGGCGAGACGGTTCAAATGAGTGGTCACAACATATACTTCTGATGAGAAATAAAGAAATTCTAGAGCCTTGCCGGATATGTTTTCCCATTCACGGCACTAACCTACTATTCTCTATATTTTGATATAAAACAATTTACAAATATTGGCAAGATTAGCGCAGTAGGTAGTGTACCAGCAATTGAAGGCGACAGTGTACGAAGGGGGATAACTCTTGGAATTCGCACCATTCGTCAACCGACGTCATCCATTACACTGTTGTCAACACAACGGAACGTCCTCTGTTCCAGTGAATGGGTTTACGGCGCCGTGTTATGGAATGTCATTCATTGGATGGCATGCCAGCACTGAGATAGACATGCTGAGAATAGTCAATCACTTGTAAAATGCCAAAAAATCGCGTTACTACTGAAACGGCGAAGATCGTAATTTCTTCTAATATTTATTTTTTGTTTTCTGTATGGAAACATATAATTGTTCCCACTTTTAAATTTGAAATAACACATGTACTCTGTTTGTTTGTCAACTTTTGACGCCATTTAAGGAAAATATTGTAAATTTTGTAAACTAATTTCATGAAATTACGCAGATGTCCGAAGGTACAATATCACATGGCGTGTCTCATTATGTAGTGTACAGTGACGTAATACACGTGGTTGTGTGTTTGCAAGTGATTAGCTCATATTTCTCATGTATATACATATCAACAAGTGCATCACGTGACATGTCCAACGGTATCACGTGACATGCACACGTCGCAGTCGTATTGTCTGGTCTTTCGATGATGCGTTATGACGTTTGTCTTACGCTGAAAGTTAGGAACTCACAATGAACTGACGTATCCTAGCAACAACAAATACACAAATAAATGTGCGAACTATTTGTTTCGTCAAACGTACACTGCACATGCATTTCAGGCAATCGTTGAAATGACCAGAGAATGCAAGTTACCACGAATGTCAATATTGCAAACTGTCCGCACAAAGTAACACGAATGTGTCAGTATGTGATACAAAAATTAACGTATATGTGGCTGTGACTGGAGAAATGGACTTAAGGGATGTGTGATCAGGGTAGCATACTCCTGTAGCCTAATAACGACATACATGTGTATATTGCTTGTTAGAAGTATGGCGCGTGTTTCATTGATGGAATGGTGAACAGGTCAGATTGAGATCAGACAAAAATGTCATGCTGATCTGGATCTACACTATACGAAAAACCTATAAGCCCCATTTCTCCAGTCACAGCCACATACCATATCACTTTCTTCCTTTTTATCATTTACACACGTTGTTGCCATTATGTAGACCAAAACTGTGACTGGAGAAATGGGGCTTATGGGATTTGTGACCAGTGTAGCTCTTGATCAAATATCACACTCATATAGTATGATAACGATCTAATTTACTTATTAGAAGCATGCCGGCTGTTTCATAGATGGAATGGCATAACGTGCAGACCCTGATCAGACTGTGCGGACGCACAGGCTGATCTGGATATATACTGGTCGCAAAACCTATGAGCCCATTTCTCCAGTCACAGTCACATATGTACATCCACACGAGATCCAATTCCTCGAAATTGTTTCAATCAATCGTTAAACAGGTTAAACAATCAAGCTTACATGAGCTCGAAGTTGTTTCAATTATAGATTGATTTAAAGGACCTACGTATGTAAATGCATAAATGTACCGAAATTAAAACAAAATATAATCACGGTTTTATTTACTCTATGATTAAATAGAATAACAAAAGATGGTCTTTATTTGTTATTGTTGATGTTTTTTGGTATATGTAATACATTTATAGACCTATTTCCTTCATTGCAACCTGTGGTTTCATTGTGTCGGTATACAGGTATATTTGCATGAGGACGAAACACATTTTCCTCGAAATTGTTTTAATGTACAAAGTCATGTAAAGAACAAGGTTTATTATATGAGAAGCCGCAAAAGAGATGGCATATCGAATGTACATGGGGATGGTGTAATGTGTCATATCAGGGCAGGGGGAGAACTCAAGGCATTCCTTGAATGGGGCTAGATATTTCCCTTTACAAAATCTATTAGTTAGC